>JAWPHD010007762.1:0-124345 GCA_037043455.1 Cyrtodaria siliqua
GACATAATGCAGAACTTAAGTGGATGAAAAACTTACAGACACCTTATCCACTCGGCCTTAATGACAATATTTATCAAGAAGGAAATATTTCTAAAGATCCTAATATTGACATTTTTTCTATTTTTTCTATTCGAAAGCGTAAATATAGGTCTCATGGTCTTAGGCGTAATGGTAACATCAAACGTAAATCGCGTGTGACTATTTCTGTCGCTGATTTACATACTATTTTTAAACAGTCTGGAAAGCACTCTATGCTTACCTCTTTGTCCATTTCATGACTAAAGTTGATCGACGAGGAAGCCGACAAAATTTTCATTCGTACAGATCCCTTGTATAACACTGCTTCCATAGTTCAAAGCTATACACAACATGTTCTCCGACCCCATATTGAGAAGGAGTTTGATTACGTCAGGCATTTTCTAAAACTACTATATATTAATAAAGGTATTGATTTCATTGACATGCCTAGTATTTTTCGAGATACTCATGTAGTTGATTCTATCCCAAAATATTTCAAAAATTCCGAAAGTCCTGTAATTTGCTATAAAGTATAAAAAGCCTATTAGAAATATTATTTTCAACTACAACAAAATAGTTTCTGACCTTGATAAAGTACATAATACTCTAATGAATGTGAATTCAACCCATCAAAATGTGCTATGCTCCAGCAGGTCATGTCATCACTGGTAATTTTGATATTACTGATAAACGTATTCGGCATTTGTTTTCGAAAGGTCCTAAATATAGATTACCTTCAACTATTGATTTTAATGACTGTCGAGCCAGATCGCCCACTCCATTGAAGATTTTAGTATCAAATGGTGTCGTAGAGAACATGCGGACCCAAACTCGCTTTCTACATGGAAAAAGTCAATTCTGAAAATTACAGATACACGTATTAACTTGTATAATGCTAACCCCTCTTTACTTCCTCCGAGACCTAGGTTTTCCTTTCGTAATTTAAAATCGGGAATTCATGAATTTCATAATAAATTTGTTTTAGTTCCTGCAGATAAAGCAGCTAATAATGTAATTATTGTTTGACGCCTACATTACGTCAATGTTTTATCTCTGGAACTCGGCAGCACCAATTCGTATACTCCAGTTAATTCTACTGAGGATGATGTTGTTTTCGCACATATCACTCGGTGTACTACTTTCAAGGCTGGTGTAAGCGATAAGCAAAATAAACTGCCTACTATGTACGGATACATAAACATCCATATAAAGCTCGCTTTATTTCGAACTCTAGTGCCTGCACCACGACAAACATCTCCAAACTTTTAACTTCTTGTCTTACTGCCGTTAAAGATCACGTTAAACTATATTGTGATAAAACTTATGAAAACTCTGGGATTAATTTATACAAAATTCAGGATACGTTCTTGATAACATTTTCAATAAAGGTCAAGTTTCATCAATAAGCACTTATGACTTCTCTACACAATATACAACCTTACCACATCACCTTATTAAAGACAAGCTAATTTCTCTTATTCAAAAAAACATTCGCTAGAGAAAATACTACATTTTGGCATGGAATAATATAAAAGCGTTTTTTACTAACGGTAGTTTAGACACTTATATTATGTGGACTTGCTATGAAGTTTGTGAAGCACTCATCTTCCTTTTAGATAATATTTTCGTCAGGTAACAAATCACCGTTTATAGACAAATTGTTGTATCCCTATGGGTACGAACTGTACACCACTTGTCGCAGATTTGTTCTAATTTTGCTATGAAAGGGATTTCATGTTGAGTCTTTCACCAGATAACCAGGCAGATGTTATTAACATCTGCCTGGTTATCTGGATGACATATTGAACATTGACAACCCTTTCTTTCCAACTATGGTTGATTATATTTATCCTAAAGAACTTCAGGTTAACAAAGCTAATATATCTGATAATAACGCTTCTTTTCTTGATTTAGATCTCTCGATTGAAAATGGTAAAATAATTAGCAAAATCTATGACAAGAGAGATGATTTTAATTTTGACATTGTTAATTATCCCCACTTGGATGGGGATGTTCCCCGAGCAACTTATTATGGGGTGTATGTGTCTCAACTTATTAGTTTTTCTAGAGCTTGTTCTCGAGTTGAGGACTTTAATATTCATAATATTTGTATTACTAAAAAGTTACTCAATCAGGGTTACCGTTACCATAAACTTCGTAAAACCTTTGCAAAATTTTATTATCGTAACCCTGATCTTCTTTCCAAATATAAAAGTAATTTAAGGACTCTTCTGCGACAAGGACTATCACAACCTGACTTCTATGGTGATGTGATTTATAAACTTCGTAAGATTCATGGTCATGATCATTTTCATACTATCTTTGTTAAACTTCTTAAAAAGTTTATCAAAAGAGGTTATGACCCTATCATTTTGCAACGTACTGCATGCTTGGTGGTGGACCCTTTTACAGTTCGCCACTATGCTTTCCTCTTTAATTGTACGATGACCGGACAGGCTGTGGACCCTATGATGACGCCTACCTAAAGCCCATTGGGACGGTGGCGTTTGATGTTTGTCCATGATCTTTCTTGTCGTGCCTTTAATGGTTTATTCTCTTACTGCTCTGGCTTCTGCCAAGTCATTGAGTACCTTCATTGTGGCTTTCTAGGCTATTGTTATTTTTTGTACTATATTAACACGAGCATAATTGTGTTTTACTGATATTGCCTATTGATGCTGCCTTGTTGGTTAGAGATTAGATCATGGCGGGGATTTCTTTATTTACACTGTCCTGTTTTAATGGGATGACATTACGGTAAGTGTGAGGTTTGGTGCACCCTAGAACCGGTTTAAACCCCCAGTGGCCTACTTTGCCACTGACCGTTCCAAGGCGGTAGCCCTATTGTCAACCCTTTTGTGTTTGTGATGTCGTTTGCATTTATTATTGCTTTTGCTTTCTTGTTTGTCTGTTTGCGTGTTTGTTTCTGTGTTTTGTGGTTGACTGTCCTCCTTGAATGCTACTTTCCCTGTCCGATCTTTTTATATTTCTTTGTCCTGAGCTGTTTCAGATAGAAAGGCTATGTATTTAATTTAAACAAAAGTAAACAAAATTGGCATTGTTTCAAAATCTAAAGGACAGAAACACAACAACAGAAAGACGAATGTAAAATACCCACTTAATTGTCTGTCAATTGCTTGCCTATCCTGTCCATCAAATGCATCTTTTCCAAGTGCCAAAAGTCGTTCCGAACATATTGGAATTGCTTCTTACTTGTTTGATGAGAAGAAAAGCGTATTGTGAATCAAAACATTCTCCAAATCGTGTCCTTAATTCCTATTTAATTTCACCCACCACAAAGTCTGAGCCTGATCAGCTGTTGTTTCAGTAAATCATTGACCGGACCCTCTGAGCCTGATCAGCTGTTGTTTAAGAAAATCATTGACCGGACCCTCTGAGCCTGATCAGCTGTTGTTTAAGGAAATCATTGACCGGGCCCTCTGAGCGTGATCAGCTGTTGTTTAAGAAAATCATTGACCGGACCATTGCTTGCTTGATAGGCTACACATTGTTTACTATCTGCAGGAACATTATTTAAAAGCTGAATATTTTTTAATACTTTCGAATCAATCTTTGAATTCCTTAGGATTTTCTCCATTAACAGGATTTTAAAGATTTGATGATATGTTATTGCCAGTATTTTACATAAAGAGTAATATCAACAAATATACGATAGAACTATTATAGTAACAAAAAGACAAACATGTTTTTTTTAATTTGTGCAACACACTGGATGCCCATGGTATTTGTAAGACCGACATTTTTGTTCCTAAACATTCTTACAATTTCGTATTCATGTTCCATATTTATTATAAATACTGAAAACGGGATCCCTTGGAAGAAACAAACACAAACAAGATAAAATGAGATAAAAGTAGCAGACTCGGTTTTATTGAGTTTGTTCATGAGAGGTAATGTAAGAGTGCAACACCTCTCATGCCTCCTATACCCGTTTTCGGGCATTTGTTGATTTACATATATAGTTTATATTACCACCATATCATCCCTTATTTGTAAATAGTTTTATCTTTATATATTTACATTATTTTTTAATTAATCCTTCATTTCTTCATCTTTCGTCAGTTTTTGCGCACAATATGACTTATATGTGTCGAGGTGCCGTAAAACACCAATCATTCATTCATTCATTCATTCATTCATTCATTCATTCATTCATTCATTCATTCATTCATTCATTCATTCTCACGCCTCCTATCACCAGCTTAAGCGATATTCTACTTCAAAAGCCACAACATCCCAAAGGACCAGCAAGTAATGACATAAATGATTTGTACTCGGGCAACATTTTACTGCCACCACACAGCACTAAACACACGCTAGTGTGAATGTCAATACATACTGAAAAGGGGATCCATTGGAAGCAACAAACACAAACAAGAGATAAAAGTAGCAGACTCGGTTTTATTGAGTCTGTTCATGAGAAGTCAAAATTAATATTTATGTCTGTATAAGTGAAGACTAACAAAACAACTCACACACCTGCTGCTCTTCTATGTCCATGTGTTTTATTCAGTTTATATTCACATTTATCTTCGTTACTGTGTCCAATGTTTAATGTTCTGACTACACACTAACTGTTCACGCGAAAATGTCCACGACAATCTAGTTCGAAATAATTGTACACACCAAATCAAATATATACCCTTTTAAATATTTAAATGTGGTAAAACCGAAAGCTGTCGTTAACGTTTCTTTATTTTATTTACATGCCAGAGTTAAAACACATCTTATGTGTTTCTTCAAATTAACGAATGTATTACTACATACTTATTTGGGCCTATGTTCATACTTCCATGAATATATATCAGACATATATGAATAAAATCATTTACTGACAGTTTCCCTTTAAAAACTATGCAAGAAAATAATAAAACATGAGTTGCTGATGCAGAGATTGAATTTCCAACCGTCTGTACATTTAAACTCTTTTGATTGACTGAAACATTTATAAATCGGATTGGAAAATACTCCACTCATGGTAACATCTCATACACTTAAACGGTACTGCTTGCTTGGAAATATACACATACAATCCATATTTCAAAATAGTTGTTTATTTGCCGTTATTTGTATTGCATGTTTTAAAATATTATAGAATATATGACTTGTTTAACCAGTGCATGCCTACGTATCTAAGTGTATATTTAATTTGGTATGTATGCCATTATATAGCTAAAACAATGTAGTGATATTAAACGTGTTGCCCTCTTTAAAATGGTATTATCATTGTCAATCCATTCTATAAATTATATTCAATTAAGGTCATTTAGCATTTAAACTCGTTCAGAATATATTGCTATTTCGCAGAAAAATAATGTCATGTGAAAAAAAATGCACACAGACCTTGAAAGCGAGCACTAATTATATACTTTCGTGTTGTTGTATTTTGCTTGGCATTATTTCTTTTTCTTTTTATTATCGTTCTGTCTTTTCTTTACGTTGCGATTCCGCATTCCGCACTTCTTTGAATAAAGCTTTCTTTCCTCCTTCGACCCTACTCATTCATATTAACAATTATTGACATGTATATGTAGGGGTTATTGATTATGTATATGTTCTGTGGGCTGGCGTAGCGCAGTCGGTAGCGCGGCGGATTTGTAACCGGATGCCCCTGGTTCAATCCTCCGTGGTGCCACTGAGTTTCGTCGGTGTGTTCTTGGGCAAGACACTTTCCCTTAGCCTCGTCCGTCGGATGGGGACGTAAACCGTGCGGTCCCGTGTATCGGTCTATCCTCCGAGCACGTTAAAGAACCATAGGAATCTATTCGATAATAAGGGCACGGTTCCCGGATTTCTATGTATCCTTCCCTCTCTCTGGGGCGGCTCTAAATAACATACACTCTGTTGATGAGTCGTTAAACAACATTCATGTATATGTTCTCGATCAAGTTGGCAGGAGATCATGTCTTCAATATCATTATCTATAAATAGAACACTTGGGTTTTACGATATCTTTATTCAGTACGATATCATTATTTAGAACACAGTAGTTTCCGAAAACACAGAAATACACACGACCATCAACATTCTTACATTCTTACCGGATGGAGTGAATTAACTTAAGAAATAAATATCACCAATACGCAAACTACTTTACTTTAAAATATTGCACGTGTTCATCGCTCTATAATACGTGTACATCACAATATACACGTGTACATCGCTCTACCACACATGTACATCGCTCCATAACACGTGTTAATCGTTTTATAACACGTGTACATCGCTCTATAACTCGTGTACATCGCCCTACCACACGTGTACATCGATCTACTACACGTGTACAAAGCTCTATAACACGTGAAAATCGTTTTATAACACGTGTACATTGATCTATACCACGTGTACATCGCTCTACCACATGTGTTCATCGCTCTATAACACGTGTAAATCGTTTTATACCACGTGTACATCGCTCTACCACACGTGTACATCGCTCTATAACACGTGTAAATCGTTTTATAACACGTGTACATCGCTCTATAACACGTGTACATATAACACGTTTACGTCACTATATAACACGTGTACGTCGGTCTCTAACACGTGTACATAGCTATAAAACACGTGTACATCGTTATATTACACGAGTACGTCGCTCTATAACACGTGTACGTCGGTATATAACACGTGTAAATCGCTCTACCACACGTCTACATCGCTCTATAACACATGTACGTCGCTGTATAACACGTGTGCGTCGCTCTATAACACGTGTACTGTATTACACGTGTACGTCGCTGTATAACACGTGTACGTCGCACTATAACACGTGTACGTCGCTATATAACAAGTGTACATCGCTCTATAACACGTGTACATCACATCGCTATATAACACGTGTAGATCGCTGTATAACACGTGGATATCGCTCTATAACAAGTGTACGTCGCTCTATAACACGTGTACATCGCTCTATATAACACGTGTACATCGCTGTATAACACGTGTACATCGCTCTATAACACGTGTACATAGCTCTGTAACACGTGTACATCGCTGTATGACACGTGGACATCGCTCTATAACACATGGACATCGCTCTATTACACGTTTTCATTGCTTTACATCACTTATAAATCGTTTTACTACACGTGTACATCACATTGCTATATAACACGTGTAGATCGCTGTATAACACGTGTACGTCGCTGTATAGTACCTGTACTTCGCTTTATAACACGTGTACGTCGCAGTATAACACGTGTACATCGCTCTATAACAGGTGGATATCGCTGTATAGCACGTGTACGTCGCTGTATAACACGTGTACGTCGCTCTATAACACGTGTACATAGCTCTATAACACGTGTACATCGCTCTGTAACACGTGGACATCGCTCTATATAACATGTGTATATCGCTTTATATAACACGTGTACATCGCTGTATAACACGTGTACGTCGCTCTATAACACGTGTTCATCGCCCTATAACACGTGTACATCGACGTATGACACGTGTACATCGCTCTATAACACGTGTACATCGCTCTGTAACACATGTACATCGATGTATGACGTGGACATCGCTCTATTGCACGTTTTTATTGCTTTACATCACTTATAAATCGTTTTACTACACGTGTACATCCCATCGCTATATAACACGTGTAGATCGCTGTAAAACACGTGTACGTCGCTGTATAGCACGTGTACGTCGCTTTATAACACGTGTACGTCGCAGTATAACACATGTACATCGCTCTATAACACGTGGATATCGCTGTATAACACGTGTACGCCGCTGTATAACACGTGTACGTCGCTCTATAACACGTGTACATCGCTCTATATAACACTTGTACATCGCTCTATAACACGCGTACATCGCTCTATAACACGTTTTCATTGGTTTACATCACTTATAAATCGTTTTACTACACGTGTACATCGCTCAATAACACGTGTACGTTGCTCTATTACTCGTGTATAACTATAAGATTGAATACATTGCTCGCGGATAATTAACATGGCCAAGGCGAGGATCGAACCCACGCCCACTCGATCTGAAATCCGACACCCTACCGACTAGTTTACACTGTCAACGTGTATTATCTTTCCCTGTGAATTGCTTGTCATAGTTTATATTGTCAAAGTATATACTATTTCCACGTGAACTGCTTGTCATAAAATCTATGTATGTGACAATGCTAATAGCTATTCTTCTCGTGTCTCTTATACACCTATAACACTGATTATTTAATATATATTATTCAGACATGGCTAAAAGTTGTTAAGCAAAATATCTTTCGTCAAATACATATTGCATGTACATGTACATTGTAACAGTATACATAAGTATGTTAATTTTCGTTTTGTCTTGGTTATTTGCACTCTGGTTTCTTGTAAAATTTGGTATATTGTAAAACTATATAAAGTATCGTTGTGGAATATTGAATATGATGTTACGTCTTTACAACATGTTTTATAGATTTAAATACATATTACGATGTATTTTATGAAATTTAGTCGAACATTGTTTTACTTAACACTTTATGAGACATGGCCTTTGTTTCCTAGAGATAGCAAAGGAAGTGCTTTTGTGGCTGTTCACTTGTCAAGGCAACTCAACCATGCGCCTTCGTGTCACTGATTAAATAACCCATAAACAAGAAAAGAAACCAACATTCATTAATGTGTTTAATAAATGGGTAAAATATTCACCTCAAAAAGCACTTTACCTAATAGTATCATATTGTATATGTGAGTACTTCAGAACAGAATACACCATGTACAAAGCATTTGTTTGTTTGTTTGTTTGTATGGTGTTTTACGTCATTTTCAACACATGTACGTTTATATATGACGGTCGATTGTTTTTGTGGTGGAGCACTTTTCCTAGGTAGAACCAGTACTGTACAGCTACCGCCGACACTTCCTCACTTACAAGTCGAGCTCCCATGCTCAATTCATGTTAAAGAGGGAAAATCAGTATCTTTGAATACAAATACAGTAACATGTTAATTTATAAATGTTTAATTTTTCTGACAGTTTGTCACAACTTTGATAGCAAACTAATGTCCTCGCTGTTATAACCTTTATATATGACTATATATTTTTTAATATATATACTGACGGTCAATAAAAACGCAGCAGTTATATCACATATCAGTTTACTCGTAAGAAATTCTATAACATACAGAAATGTGTGAAACATTAACTATAGAAATGCTATCCGACACACCCCGCGCTTTTCCTTTATACCCATTATTGATTTTACAATAAATGTTTTCCAACTTGGCTAAAAATAAACATAAAGTATTCCGGTGGTATCCCGGTGGAATACCAATGATTTATTTGCGGCATATACATAACTTTTAGGTTTATACAGCAGAAGACGTTAGTCAGTCAGTAGTCAGTCAGTCATTCATTCATTCATTCATGCCTTCATGCATTCATTCATGCATTCATTTATTCATTCATTTAAACTGAATTACTGTAACTTTATTTTTTTCGTAATGTTCCATCAAGTCGGATAACGATTATTTAGATTGAAATTAATAAAACCTCTTTTAAAAGTATCAACATACATTTAAATAGCATTCAAATGTCTGACAGAGAACTAGATAAAGGCAATAACAGCAGAAAATATAGTACGCGCTGTGGTGATATACTATACGAAGGCATTTGACCTTTTCCATAATGGCGCTCATCTTAAGAAATTATCGTTATATAAATGTAACACACAAATACATCAAACGGTTTCACTCAATAATGTATCATCATCTAAAAATATAAATTGTGTTTCAAATCTGTTTACAGGATTTGACGGGGATGATGTATCTGCACAACTTGCGGAATTATTTGGTGGCCTGGCACATGGTGGTGCTAACATTGTTCTCCAGGTTCTGTAACACGCTGCTGAAGACCTCTCAAAAATATGTAAAATGCGGAGTCTGGCTACTGAAAGTGAACCTCACTGGGGTGTCGGTCTAGCGAATATACTCTTGCTTTTAGGCTTTATTGCATGTTTAATAACCGAAATGGTGTTTTTATTTTGCAAACATGGGTAAACAGAGTAAATTGTACAGAGAATATGCGCACGTTGCATCTAAACATAGTTATCTGAAAAATATTAAAAAAAAAGGCAAGTATAAAGGTCGAACAGGAAATGTAGCATTCACAGAACACAGTCAACCAATACCACGTATACAACAACTACAACATACAACAGAAGCTAAGTATGCGACACCAAAAACATAAAAGGTTTGACATTTGGGGTACCGCATTGGAACATTCAGTGACAAAATGACCGATGAGAGGTTTAAACCATGCAGGTTCTTTCTTGTCGTGCCCTTAATGGTTTATTCTCTTACTGCTCTGGCTTCTGCCAAGTCATTGAGTACCTTCATTGTGGCTTTCTAGGCTATTGTTTTTTGGTATTATATTTACACGAGCATATTTGTGTTTTACTTATATTGCCTATTGATGCTGCCTTGTTGGTTAGAGATTAGATCATGGCGGAGATTTCTTTATTTACACTGTCCTGTTTTAATGGGATGACAGTAGGGTAAGTGTAAGGTTTGGTGCACCCTAGAACCGGTTTAAACCCCCAGTGGCCTACGTTGCCACTGACCTTCCAAGGCGGTAGCCCTATTGTCAACCCTTTTGTGTTTGTGATGTCGTTTGCATTTATTATTGCTTTTGCCTTCTTGTTTGTCTGTTTGCGTGTTTGTTTCTGTGTTTTGTGGTTGACTGTCCTCCTTGAATGCTACTTTCCCTGTCCGATCTTTTTATATTTCTTTGTGTTTGTTAGGAAACTCATAGTTCTTTTTAGGAATATATAACGATCTTAAATCATGATAGAATGGGCAAATCAGCAGAAAGTGATATTCGTCTTCTATAACATTATTACAATGAAAACACAAACGTCTCTCTCTATTCCCATTTCCCCAAAAAATAAGTAACCAACATTCATCAGGAATAAAAAGAGAACACGGTTTATACTTTACAGGGGTCAATAACCAAAATCACACTTTAATACCGGGTGTGCAACATCGCACACTGATGATGTGGCAGGGTGCATCAACCATCACTCTTACCAGATTGTCATCCTAATAAAATGGGACTGAGTAAATATTTAGCATTAATTAGCAATATCAATATAACACAAAGATAAGCATGTACATATGAATAAAACAAACTTTTATAATATGAATAAGGCACTGCCTCATAGCGAGCTCAACTCCAAAAGCCACTGGACTGAAAATGAAACTATGGACTAGACATTGACCTTAAAATTTAGACATAACATTTGTTTTGTGCACACCCTATATTAATGCATGCTAAATAAACAAATACAGTTCCATCTCATTATCTGAGATTGTTAAGGCCTTGGAATGAACAAAACAATTACGTACCATTGACATGTGACTTTGAACTTGTATGTTTCGTGTTAAACAACACATATCAGGAGTGGATACAGACTTTTGCATTTGGTGTGTGTGTGGTTCGGATGTGGGGGCGACAATTTAAAAAAAAAATTGACAACAAACCCTTTTTATATATTAATTTTCATATGTAAGCCCAACCTTCACCACCTACCTGGATCCGTCCCTACATATACAAAGTAAGTTTGTCTCATTAAATCAAGCGGCTTAGAAGTTATGACGTTGAAAGAAGGAACCCAGATTGTATGTGCTTGTACCACTGGCACATGGATCGGAAATGAACATATTACTACTACCTTTAAGTCAAATGTGGTTAGCATTAAAGTATTTTCGATCACAATTAGTTCTGGTTCATGCTATCACTAGTAGGTTTACGTCTAGGTAGCATAGTTGATACATTATGGTGGAATCTCTACCCGACCCAAATTACACAGAATTGGTGACTTGAACATACAACATACAGTGTAAAATGTACTTCTTGTGAACTCGTATAATGTTTTATCAGAATACTAAGACCGCCCCACCACCCGCCCCCCCCCCCCCCCACCCACGCACACCCCCACCACCACACGCGGCCTCCAACCCAACCACGCACACTCATACACACACAGTTTTCCTGTCGAACTATTGCGGCCACCCAACCCCAGTTTCTATGCCTATGATCTTTTCCAAAAGATGTTGAAAGTTGATTGTCAAACCATCCGTTGCAGGTTATTAATGCTGCGCTTTACTTAAAGCAGAGTTAAGTCATAAACAACCACAACAATGGAGAGTCGAAACATCTATTCCTTTCTTGAACATTCAGGACTTCTTGGCATGCAGCTTATCTTAGGTAGAAAATACACTGAAAATATAAAATATATATAAAGTATAATTGTGGTTTGACTTTAAATAAAAATGCCTAAGTTTGTCAGAGGAATTATATTTATTATTCCTTTAACTGATTTGAATGCTTTAATTAAAAAGGCCGTTGTGCTTTTTCTAGACTTTCCTTGCTTCCAATCACCTAGTGGCGATCCGATGTCATAAATCCTGGACAATGGCGATAACTGACTTTCTCTTAGTTTTATATTTGGTTGCATGACTAAGTGTCTTGCATTTGTGACCTTATAGCTTAAAGCTACAGAGTCCCTAAATCAATAGATTTCTTCTTTGTAGGCGTGTCTTTATTTGTAACTTCATGTTCACCAGCTCATATCGAAATCGGGTATTTAAGCGAGCAAATATAGCGAAGGAAATCATTTACTGTATAAAGTTAGCTTCTTTCGGGGCTCGAACACACGATCTTTTGATTTCAAGTCCTGTGCTCTATCCACTGAACTACAACGCTACTTGAGAAAATAGTATACTAACTACCATATATTATGAGGCAAAATATTTGAACGCAACTAATGATGGATCAATAAATAAGCAGTCCATATTGTCGCACGTGTAAATTAACATTGCCTGGTGTAATACTGTATCTTATCAATATGAAACTAATACTACGCCTCAAATCAACCATATCTCGACTTGTTATTTAGCCCTTGATGCTTTTGTGTGCGTGCTCTTGTTATTACGTAATATTTAGTGTTAAAACTGCTATAAAATACCAATAAATAGCCGTATTCTAGAGGTTCAGCGTACATCTTTCAAATCTTACAAGTGCAAGGCTATGGTTCAAAACCCGTTCCGGGCAACTCTTTTTTTATTAAATATATTCTGGAGCCGTATGTTTATCGATGTTACCTGTACGGAGGCTAAATAAAAATGTGAAATTGTACGTATCGATTTCTCCTTATATACCGACTTTTGGGGTGTTCGTCGATTTGAAACTACTGCACACGTGACTCATTCATAACATTTTAAGTATTTGTTTTTGCTCAAAACATTTTAATAAATAGAATAGACTCTGGCTACTTTCATATGTTATAGGGTTATTTGTTGTTCCGTGGCTAACATTTCAGGACACAAACATATTTTGGCAGCACATACAACTCTGTCCCATCACCCAGAATGTTAGGAGGGTGATGTTGAACACCCTGATCTTTTCTTTTGTCAACGTGCATACGTTGGGTATGTCACTCTCTGCGCACGGGACCTACAGCTTTACATCCTATCCGAACGATGGCATACCTCCACAGAACCTTGTCCGAAAACACGTATGCTGGATACTGAGGTAGTGAGTTTGAAA
Source organism: Cyrtodaria siliqua (assembly GCA_037043455.1). Taxonomy (NCBI): domain Eukaryota; kingdom Metazoa; phylum Mollusca; class Bivalvia; order Adapedonta; family Hiatellidae; genus Cyrtodaria; species Cyrtodaria siliqua. Next base: position 13,605 of record JAWPHD010007762.1, read on the forward strand.
AACAAGAAACGTGACCTCACCAAGGCACCAGGATCGAGAGGCAAATAAGCCAACCCATCGGCCGACTCAGGCCCTTCCTACGCATGCATTTGTGTCAGAATATAAAAGCGGTGAATCTTAAATACATAGTTTGGTAAAGTATCGATACTACTTAAAAGTAGTGTCTAAGATTATCGAGAGAATGTACCTTGTTTTGTTTGGATAGCACTCTGGCATGTGTTTACCTAATGACGCATTGACTATTATGACGTCACATCAGAAGAATTATGTGACGTCACTTAACCTCCTTTGTCTGGTAACCTGTCCAAGCGAAAGCGAATACAGGGGAGCAGGGTACCAGCCGGAGATGGGAGTAAACTCTGCTTGAAACGACAATGGGAGTGACGTCACTTTAACAAGGGAGTTAATTGTGTTTTGACTTTTTTATCATGCTTTTTTACCTCCATATTATTTTGTTACTCGCGTTATCGTAAAACTCGCTTGCGCTCGCGTTGCGTACGCAAGCTCAGCTCGCTATTAAAATATATACGGAAAAATATGAATTCTTATTTTTAAAGTGTTATGTTTATTACTGAAGGTGTCATGCGCCTTATCATAATTTAATAGTAACTATATTTTTACAATCCTATTTATATTCAAGTGTGTTAGTTTCGTTCAGTGCAGATACCATTGCATATTAATTGTTTCCAGTTCGGACATTGAAGAAACTAACCCTCCAAATAACGGCAAAATTGCACTACAAACCCGTTTATCAAAACTCTAGCCAGGTGTTCATGTCATATGATAATGTATATATGCCGATTAAAATTATAGGTTTATTCAACGGCTTTTTAAATACACGTGATTTAATAAGCGTAAAATGAACTATGAGTTCGTAACTCTTAATTCGACGATCCAGTTCTGCGTTTGTCCCGGCTAGTTAAAGCGGTTTATAGTGCGTCTATAGAGTCTGGATTCTCAAAATAGGCAAATTATACATATACCTCTTCGTCAGTAGCTTAAGAAACGGTGTACATATGTTGTAACATTTGACAGTTGTTGGTGGGATATCTATTCCGATCTATAACATGTTTCGTGAACTTGTTTTGTCAACAGGCAAAAAAACACATATTACAGCAGATTCGATTTAATGGTATATCTGTGTAGTTTAACGTTCACTTACTATACTTTATTATATGCTACGTATGTAAAATAAGCAGTACATGATTATTGTATAAAACGTTTTATATAAGCATCATATGAGTATCATATACAATTTGACAAACATATTTTACCTTAAAATGATATAAAATGTGTGTGTTTTAAAAATGAAACTTTTATGAATTCATTCTCATAATTATATGTGAATGATATGAAATTGATATTAAGAATCATATGAAACGTTTGTTTTATATGACAATTATATGTGACTTCTTTTAAATATTAATCATATCAGAATAATATGAATATCATATAAAAGAAATGCAGTCATATGTGTATTATGTATGGCAACATTACTTTTGTACGAGTATATGAACATATGTAAGAAGGATCTTCCATAAAGTTTGTAGAATGCTGTTTTCTGTCTTTTATCTCTACGGCCAGCAGAGCGTAGGCGATGAAGGATTTCCATCGTCCATCCGTCCGCCCGTCCGTCCTTCGTTAACGTTTGCCTTGTAAACACACTAGCAACTTCATTTTGTATTTAATATTTACCAAACATGGTCAAGGTCTTTATATCAATGAAAGGTTCAGACAATTTTGAAAACCAGCCAGATCGCATAAGTAACACCAGATGTATGGCCCTTGCTTTCACCTAGAGCACGAAACTGAAAAATGCAATATTCAGCCTTGTGAACACTCCAGCTTCTTCATTTTGCATGTAATCTTTATCAAACTTGGCCAGATTATTGATGTTAATAAAAGCTCTGTGAATTTCGAAAAACAGCTATATCAGACCAGGAATAATAAAGGTATGACCCTTGCTTTATTGAAAAATGGTATTTTCTACATTGTGTACACGCTCTAGCTTCTTCGTTGTGTATTTGATCTTGATACAACTTTGCCAGACTGTTGATATTCATAAAACTCGGGAAAGTTCGTAAACCAGCCATATCGGATTAGTAAGATGAGACTTATGGCCCTTGATTATTGAAAAATGCCAAAGTCTGCATTGTGAACAATGTATCATGTACAGTTTTATCACGTTTTTCAAGTTTGATATACTATTTTTTTCATTACATATATGCTATCATATCATTACTCGATATGTATCACCATAACTGTAGTATGATAATCTCCAAGTGGAGGAAATAAAGTTCATCGTCATCAGCTTCATGTAGCTGAACTGTATAATTACATATTGGTTAGAAAGTAACATAGTTCTACAATACCAAATATTACTGATTCTTCGAAGTCAGTATGTTGTATATAAGGAAAGCAAAACACTGCAATGGAGAAATATCCTAAGCATTTGACTCTTTTTATCATGTTTATATATAAATACTTTTCATGACGTTTACATATTTTGTCATAATGATTGTGAGACTCATTGCATTTGCAAACAAGAGAAACTAATCATATTTAAACAGTTTTTAAAAACCGGAATTCAAATGCTGTTTAAAGTTGAGAAATGTGCAAGAATATGAAACAATCCATTCTTGACAAGTAATTGGGAAAATACAACGCACTGCATGCTTGGTGGTGGACCCATTCACGGTTTGCCACTATGCACAACTTGGCGTCATTTACAGACATTTCATATAGGAGCATCCTGTTAACCGCACCAGCAAATCTGCGATATTACTCGATCTTGTTGGTCGTACTTCTTCCAAATGTGTGTCTATTTGAACTATTAAGTTATATAACAAGAAAAGTGTAACGCAAGCGTTATATGTAGACGATTTTTAATAATGGGTTAGTTTGTGGAGACTTTGTTCAAGTCACATCCCTATAGTCGTCGATATGGAGATGACAGGAAGGTGAAGTGAAGAATTAAAAGATACAGTATTTTTTGTTTTTATTTGATCTTAGGTATACATTATTATACATGTTAAAGGAAACATATTCAGGTATTTTCAATTAAACGATTTACACCTGAGCTATTACATATGGAATTTCAGTTACCATGCTACAATATAATATAAAAGTCATATTTACATAAAGTTTACAAGTGATTATCATATTATTTATGTTCATGTTTTAGTTGTATTCAGGCTCAAAACCGCTTCGGAGTTGCCGTTAAGGCATTCAACTTTGCATTTTAAATGAATTACAAGTGATCTTATAGAAAATATTTAATTTCTTTACTTCTTTACTTCATTATAATACTCAAATATAAATGGGTGCCGAAACGTCTAGGGTAAAAATTAAAACTAGATGCCGAAATTGTTTGATGCCAAAACGTCTAGGTGCCGATTCGTCTAGGTGTCGAAATGGTTTGTTGTCGAAACGTCCTGAATCGATCTTGATCAAACAGACGCAAAAACTTGAGAATTGTCTGCATTTATTAATAAGCGTTTTACATGTACTGATCATTGGGGCCCTGCTTTATTTAGACTAATATACTATATACACAATAGTTTTCGTCTAGTATATTCGTTTTATTGCTGGGTTCATTTATTTGACAAAATGAAAGTGTCTGACTGTACCATTTCCTTGGTAAAATAGTGGATGGTACAATCGGACACCTTAATACCAGGAACGTTTAATCATACACATTCCTGTTAATACGCATAATTCAAACTGGTAATTTCAAATGAAACGTGTGCGGATTTAGGCTAAGGCGTTACGCTAGACGTATCAGTCTTACTTACATGTAAGTGCCTTCCAAAACTATTAACATTAATTTAATTTTATAAATTATTATAGATCTAATAAATCTGAGTCAATCAATTTGAAACCATCGCCACACTTCCAGACTCAGAAAAAATGGAGGCAAATGATGGGTTGGGCGTGTTTTTCTATGTTTGTATATGTATATGTACTTAAATAGTAGGTTTGTGTGGCTCCATACCGTCTTTTACATTGTATATAGATATTTTTTAAAAACATTTTATGTTGTTCAAACTTTCGCAGATGTCCGAGTGTACCATCATGGGTGTCCGAATGGACCGGTATGAATCCGAATGTACCAGAGATGTTATGACAAATACATACACATAATTTAATAAGTGTTAAAACGGATGATTAATTCTGTTTTCATTTGAAAACGATCCGTATATGACACTTCATTTGTTTGTTCGGTATTTTACGTCATTTTCTACACATGTGAGTTTATATATGACGGTCGATTTTTTGTGGTGGAGGCAGGCCACCCACTTTTCCAGGGTAGAACTAGTACTGTACACCTCCAGAGATCCGTAAAGACTCGACACTTCCTTACAAGCCGAGCTCCCAGTGAGATTCGAACTCGCAGCGGTGAGAGGCGAAGATTTACAACGCAACGTCGTTATATATTGGCAACGGAGACGCTAACCATTAAGGACTCACACCACTATTATCTCCCTTGAATACTCCTGCCCTACAGATGAAGGAGGTAGATAAAAAAAAACAAGTTCGCTTTTCTACATTTTACAGGATACATTGATTTATCTTTACCAGGTTCTAAATCGACAGCATTTTAGGAAGAGATCCCAGAAAAATGCATGTTGATATAAGATTTCTAGCTAATTCTGCCTCATTTTACACATCATGGGTCTAATCTCCACGGGGTTGTATTTTTGTCTAAATTTTGATAGGTGTCACGCAAACATGAAATTAAAAAAAGTTCAATCTGGTAAATATTCGTTAAAAGTTAATAGCATGCAGATATTGGATCAATGAAGAATTCAAGCATAAATACATGTTGCACAATCTTTTTTATCTCTATGCCACGAACAAAAACATTACATTGGGACCCTATGAAAAATTAATTGTGGTGTGAGACGTAAAGCTTCCGGCGAACAGATATGTGTCAAAACAAGTGCCTGAATAAGAACGCCGGATTTGACCCTACGTATAAGCTTTTGTTTTAAGCTGCGGGCCTGCTTGATATAAACAACTTGGCCATGAGAGTCCTCCTGATTCGGCTTCTCGATTATTCCAATAGGTCAATCAGAGAAATATCTCTACATACATGTATCAGCTATGATTTAAAATTAAGGAAAATAAAAGCTGCACTCAACTTACCACAGGAAACGCCAAGAGTTCTGTCCCTTCTCATATGAATAGTTGCATTGTAATTTTATCAATGCGATCAGTTTGTTCGTCAATATAAACCTCGCGATATTTATTGTTGATTGTTTGGCCGTCTATAAAATTAAAGAGAGTCTTTATTACGGAATAATTCATTTCTAAAATTACTGTTTTTGGGGTTGAACTATTAGTTTGCTTCCTCTGGACCTTGGCACCGGAAGTGAAAATTTGAAAACATCGCTAGACTAAACGCGATTGGCCAATTCAATGAAATAAATCAAATGCGTGAGATGCTTGCAGAGAACTATGGGTGTAAGATTGCATGCGCCTTTGTGATAGTATTGATTGCTAACAATCATAAAATGGAAATAATTTCTTACGATCCACTACGTACCAACGCCAAGAAAGCATATATTTACGTTGTAGTAAGTCATACCTTTGTGTGTGTCTTTTGTTTTAATTTAAATGCAAGTATAATTTGAATATTTACTCGAGAACTATCGCAGTACGAAATTTCATGTTTTACAATTCGTACTAAAGACAATTCGTACTCGTCGAGTTTTTTTCATTAGCGAAGCTATCTATTCAAGTTTGCTAAATCAGATATTTACAGAGAGAAGAAAAAAAACATACTCACTTCTAGTTAAAACTAACAGTCAGCAGATAAATAACATCTTACATTTGAACACTTGTTTTTTGGAGTTGTTTTTTTTTGTAATATTTTGACAATTAGCTTTAATAACTGATCTATAGCATGTGTTACATATATAAATGTTGTGTCACATCTCTAGAATCAGGCTTTGGAATTTATGAACGTCAGTCAGTCAATTAAAGAAACCAGTGATTGAATTAATTTGAATTAATTGCAATGTTATTGTGTCGCCTGCGTAGCATGGCATACACATAGAATAATTATTTTTTTGCCATTTTTAGGGGTAGCGTAGGCCTTTTTAACACACCCTCCCCCACCCCACGCACCACCACCAAACCCACCCTTGAATATTCTGGGAGTACCAAGCAATGGCGCCTTGATGAAATGGCTAAGTTCAAAAGAACATTTCTGTAAATTTCCTAAGTATGAAATGACGCCTCAGTTAAATGAATAAATCCGAAATGACGCCTCTGTAAAATGATAAAGTATGAAATATCGAGGCGTTTTCTACCCGGAAACCAGGCGTCTGAAGAGGCTTCAAAATGATTTTAATGCCGCCTGGCAAAGGGCGTCCTAGAGTTGCTGCAATTTTTTTAGACACTGCATCATTTACGATTCCACGCTTGCCTATGCGGTGTCAGGATGAGGACCTTGAATAAGCATGATAAAAAATGACAAAATGAACGTAAAGGGTTGGGGCGGAAAAAGGAGGCGCGTTCCTACTCCTCTGCCTCTAGCAGGATCAGGATTTGCAGTGTCGTTTATATAGCTTGTCCACTCAAATCCTAAGTTTGTCATCCTCTTTCCATCAAACATTATAGGAAGTATCAGCATATGAATTTAAAGTTTCATTTTACATGTGTACCTATATATTCGGGGAGCATCAATCTCCGGTTTCTGGTTTTAAAGAGTTGTGAGCTAAATGCTTTAAACTCGAGTTATTAAGTTCGACTGTTTCTGAAGTGTTATGTATTGGATATTCACTATCAACTTAATACTTCTAAAATGTCAACTCAAAATTAACCTAAGTCCATATTTTCCGCATTGACATTTTTAAGTCTGAATATCCGTGTTTTAAATAGTCTCTCAGATATTCCACTCTTTTTTTTTCGTGTTTTTGTCGAAGTTCTCTTTTTCCGCATATTATCCGCATTATCTCCGCATTCCGCATTTTTTCCGCATTTCAAATTTTCCGCAAATGCATAAAACACATTTTCTCTGCGGTTCTTCCGCATTTGGATCCCGAGGCGGAATCCTGAACTAAGGGTAATATCATACAGTAAATAAGTAGTATTTTCCTTAGTTTTTCTGGTAAACGTTCAGCGAACAAGTTACGATTTGAAATTGTTCTAAGTTTTTTTAGTGAACATGCAGCGAATAAATCAACAATTGTTTATATAGTAAAAAAGATATCATATGCAACATACCTCAAACATGTTATCAGATGCAATTTTTCTAAGTTCTTCCAGCGAACATACTGCGAACAAGTAAACATATGCAATTTTTCTAAGTTCTTCTAGCGAACATACAGTGAATATGTCTTCTGCAGTGAATAGCCAGCGAACAGTTTAATTCGCTGGATATTCGCCTCTTGAGGAACAAACCAATTTGCAGAATGTTCGCCACATATACGCCACATGCTCACAAATGGACAGTCTTTCTGTAAGGGATCACACGTTACTATCCTCTTATGCTACAAATGCATTGACCTGCTGTTTACTCTGTGTGTAGAAGGTAGATTCAATGTGTTCAATTTAACCACAATAAATCGTTAATCAATATAAGCATGTTTTAGTAATGAGAGGATCTAAAAATAGAAAATGGTAATACCAAACTTTGCATTGCATAACGCCTGGATTTCTTAGTCGATATCTATATTTAGAAGAAAATATCGGATAATACTTCCCAATTTCAGAAAAACATAAATCATTAACTAAAAGGGCACAGAATACACTAGACCAGCAGCATTCTTACCGGTTAGAGTAAATTAATTTTTGCTTTAATGCTAAATAAAGAACTTTTTACCTGTTATTTATCATAATAAAAACATCGTATCATAATAAAAACATCGACATCTTAAAAGTTTTAAAAGTTCTGCAGGAGTTTAAAACAATGTCTTTAAGTTGTAGCGGAATAGTGTTTAGAGTGTTTTGTGTCTTGTTGATGCTGGCAGATATAGGTATTGGTTGGTTCAGTTACCATCAGCTCCGAGTTGACATAGACGAGATAACAAATTCAACGGATAATGTCTGCAGAAATACCGATATACATGTATATTGGAAGGTTTTTCTAGCGTTTCAAGCTGTTGGAACTTTCTGTGATACAATCCAGGTAAGTTTTGAAACGATTTTGGATTACATTTGATTGTATTTCATTGTTGTATTGCCTTGGTAAAATGGTTATTGCCATGGTAAAGTGGTTATTGCCATGGTAAAGTGGTTATTGCCTTGGTAAAGTGGTTATCGCCATGGTAAAGATGTTATTGCCTTGGTAAAGTGATTATTGCCATGGTAAAGTGGCAATGCCTTGGTAAAGTGGCAATGCCTTGGTAAAGTGGTTATTGCCTTCGTAAAGTGGTTATTGCCTTGGTAAAATGGTTATTGCCTTGGTAAAGTGGTTATTGCCTCGGTAAAGTGGTTATTGCCTTGGTAAAGTGGTAATTGCCATGGTAAAGTGGTTATTGCCTTGGTAAAGTGGTTATTGCCTTGGTTAAGTGTTATTGCCTTGTTAAAGTGGCAATGCCTTGGTAAAGTGGTTATTACCTTGGTAAAGTGGTAATTGCCATGGTAAAGTGGTAATTGCCTTGGTAAATTGGTTATTGCCATGGTAAAGTGGTTATTGCCTTGGTAAAGTGGTTATTGCCATGGTAAAGTGGTTATTGCAATGGTAAAGTGGTTGATTACTCTCTAAGCCAATCTACTTACGCTTTCTAGAGTCGCGTAACATTGAAATAAGTGATTTAAAGGAATTCAGGACTTTCCAACTTGATTTATTGATTATATACTTTCCAGTCAAGTCAAGACATTTTATTTCATAATTTAGGCCACCGGCCCATCATAAGAAACAAGTTGAACAGCGTAATAACATTATTATACATTACATGGATGAAGATATATGAATACAACATGTTTATAATAATTTCAGATTACAAATATAGAATGTACACATGTAAACAATTTAAGTAGAGACTTTACGTTTTGTCTATATTTAATATCTAATTGTTCATGTAAACTTTATATTTGTCTAATTCAAGAAATTGTTATCGATAATCAGTTGATGTTTTTCGTTTGATCTATATATAAATTTTGCAATGTATAAGATATCTTTAGTATTTGTAGATGAAACAGTGGATTGTATGATTAAAATAAAACCTTATATTTCCATTGTTTATATTTCACATGTAAAAATATATTATATTAAAATTAATATATTTTCACTCAAAATGACGTCATGCAACTTTTGACGTTTTTTACGTTGTTGATGTTATTGACGTCATTGCCTGGCGTATTAGAATTTTTCTGCATTAATTTCCAGGTTGTGAGTATATAATAAACACACTATTTTTTGGATATAGGATTTATTTTCATCTCGAATGAGAAAACTCATATATTTTCACTCGTTCTATAGCACTCGTGAATATATGAGTTTTCGCACTCCTCGATGAAAACAAATCCTATATTCACTCAAAACAAACAAATATCCTGTGTATTGAACAGCATCGACTTGTGTTCTGTGATCTATAAATATTTCGGATACTGAATGTTTCAGTAAGTAAGTATCCGTGTAATCACTCTACACACGTTAAGGCTGTACATTCATCTGATAAGTTTATACCCGTTAAAATATATTTATGTATAGACATTCAACATACGCATATTCGATCATTTTATTTAGCATTTTTATCAATTTACTCCTAATAACTTCATAAGATAAATAATATATGTTTCGCATATTAAACATTTTACATATTTTGGTTATATATACATGTACTAGTTGCAAAAGAAAGTGGACACTGGGTTTTGTTTAGATTTAATTGATTAGTTATTTTAGAATTAAATTGATAAATTCCAAAATGAATATACCATGTTTGGTACCAAAGTGTTTATCATTCCATTGCCAATATCATGTTGTCATTTGTTTTTCAATAGGTCTAATCATTAAGGGACTGTCTCTTGATAAAGAGGATAGGGTGTAAAGTAAAATGTTCAAAGTGTCCAGTTTCTTTTGCAACTGAGTATATTAAGAAAATTTTTTCTGCACATTTAAACTTTACTTATATCAGCATTGATCTAAATAAATGTCATTGGTGTTTTATCTTGTAGATACTGATGATAATGGGAGAGCTGATAAATGGAGAAAAAAATTATCACAAGTATCCCTTTATCTTCGTCGTAATGTCCTACATAGCTGCCATAGGCGCGTCAGGCTGCAGCATTATGTTTCTTCACACGTGTAAATGTTCAGGTAATCTTAATATTCTAGTCCACATAATTAGAATCCTTCTTAACTTAAAGCTACTTTGGAGAAATTTTAGGCAAACGTTATTGAAGAAAGACAAAGACAAAAAGAAAATCAGAATAATTTATCACATTTTAAATCAAAACCAAACTAAAGAATATCGTATAAGGTACTTTTACAAGATCTACACAGTACAACCATTTTGCGATAGATAGTAGAACGATCCACTTGAATTAATTGATTTTGCCTTTAGTCTAGATCATTTTAACCCATGTACTATGTTCTCGCGATAGCGTCAGGCACATATTCACAGGATCCCATTCAATTGTAATAAAGCTAAAAATAGAACGGGAAAAAACAATACTTGAATCGTTTTTTTTTAAAGCCGAATCGTAAAATGTATTTTGATATTAAATGAAACCTTCAATGAATTAAATATATTTCTATTAATAGTCGTAAAGAAGCTCTTACAATAACTACATTACAATTATTATATTTCAGATTTAGATTTTACCAACTGGACTGGAGGGAGGACCGAGTTATTCCGTGGTCTGGTATCCGGAGCGAGTAGAGTGGTTGTTCAGTTGTTGATCCACTCCACCGAGATATTAGCCAAGTGTTGTAAAATGCGTGGAATTGTGGGAGATATTGAAAAGAAACCACACGGTGCTATTGCTTATATAAACGGATTCTTTTTTGTCGCTTATATACTCACTTTCGCTCTTGACATATATTTCATGTTTTGCTCAGAGAGGGCGTGAAAATGTTATGCTCGGTCATTTAAAAAAAGAAAAAAGAAAAAAGTACATGTGCCGGATATACTGGAGAACACTCTGTAGGGACGGTTTCTGGTGTGTGTTTGTTTAACAAGAAGCCACAAATGGCTTACATATTTTATTTTGATCGTATTTCGATACTTTGCTTTTAAATAACTCTTCTTTTGTCCAAACACTCACAAATACACGAACTAAATAATAATTGAATACAAAAAGGAGAAGAGATATCAGATTTACATCCCCAATGATTTGGTGTCTATGTGAAGGATGATCCGATAATACAACGGTGTTTAAATCGTCATGGAACTACCGTTGTATAAGCGATTGTGATCATTACAGTATTGAATTTAATCAGGAGAAGAGACATATTTCTACTTTCACTTTCTTTTTCCAACCACCGATGACTCTATATGTAGGTGTTCGTGGTGACTCATTTAGGCAATAGTGTTTAAACTGTGTGTGAGTTGTTGTTGTTTTTCGTTGCATTATTTATTATAAAATAAATGTTTAGAAACATATTAAATCTAAAGAAGGATTAAATGTAAAATATATTTTAATAAAATAATGTGCACGCAAGCAAGTGTGTTTAAGAAGGGAAATACATGTTAAAAGTAGATATAAGAATCGAACAGGAAAAGTGCTAACTATATAGTAAGGTGAAGAAAAATGGGTATTTTTTATTTTTGCTCAGTATATTTTCATACAAAACATACACATGTAAACAGGAATAATTACACATATTCAAGATGTGAATGAAATAAAAACACTCACCTATATGATATGGCTTATGAGTCATAGTTTACAAAATAGTGTTCTTCTAAATTTAATGACTTTTTATTTAAAGTCATGTTTATTGGTCATGTAAAGTCTATGTTTAAGAAATAAAATATTTCCAACGGGATTATATTGTCCAAGATCAAAACCTGGTGGTTTCGACGTGTTTCAAGTTCCTACCACCAGGTTTTGATCTCGCACAATATAAACCTGCTAGAAATATTTTATTTTTTATCTGACATGGATTGTTATGTATTTTATACGCATATTTTTGAGAGATTGAACATAATACAAACACATTCTCACAACTTACATTGTACGTCCATCTCTCAGCACCAGACGAAGAAAATGTACGGCTTTATCGTGTTTCGAACAAGTTCAATTTGTTGTTTGAACGTAACGTAGCCTTAAACCGACGTTGAAAATCGTTTAAAATGACGTTCTAACGGTTCAAGGACGTGATGTCAGAGATGTATATAGCTTTTTTTAAAAAACAACTCCTCAATAGCCAATCAGCATTGAGTATTTTCATAGAACATGTTAGATACATACATAATATATCAAATATAAACATGATTTTCTTAAATCACAAATATGTATCATTTTCTTTTGAAAGTGTATTATTATTTATTGACAAGTTTTAGATGGATTTGATATGTTTGTTTGTTTGTTTGTTTTTTTGTATGATATTTTACATCATTTTCAACACATGCAAGGTTATATATGACGGTCGATTTTTGTGGTGGAGTTCGACCACCCACTTTCCTGTGTAGAACCAGTACTGTACACCTCCAGCCGTCCATAAGAATTGATATGCTTGTAATTGTATAATCAAATTCATTAAGTTAAACATGATTTTATTTTATTTTATAGCCAACTGAGTAGTAGTGTATATCAAGTTCTATAACGGGAACTGATCATATTTGGCGTTCTATAACGGGAACTGATCATCTTTGGCGTTCTATAACGGGAACTGATCATATTTGGCATTGGCATTCTATAACGGGAACTGATCATATTTGGCGTTCGATAACGGGAACTGATCATCTTTGGCGTTCTATAACGGGAACTGATCATATTTGACATTCTATAACGGGAACTGATCATCTTTGGCGTTCTATAACGGGAACTGATCGTCTTTGGCGTTCTATAACGGGATCATTCACAGATGTTTGAGAAATACGTGGAGACGAAGATAACCAAACACTAAATTACAAAATTCAATAACGTCTCAAAAGTTTTGTGTTAACAATTTGTTTATTCTCAAATATGCACACCTATTATATTTACAAGTGCACGCGTTTAAAGGGACACACGCCATTGTTGCACCAATAATATATATGCTGAATAACTAAGAAAAATAGAAATCTCCAAATTGGATTACCTTCTTATGCAAGCAGATTTAAAGTCAAACTGATTGATCTGAGTGCCTCATGGAATATTGACTAGTTTCAAATACGTTCTCTCGGTAAATAAAGTCTTTATTATTAATACTATTATTAATAATAATAAATCGAGGGGCAACTTTTAATGTTTGATAATTACTTCAAATTTGCCGTGTATTCCTTTAAACACAAATTTATTTAGAATCAGAAAACAAATACTCATATATCACATGTAAAAAAAATAAATAAAAAAAATGATTTAAATTAAATCCAATACAATATAAACCTTAATACACTTCTGCTATATTATGTCTGTAATTATTGTACTGTTTAGAATAAAAGCATATATCCTATAGTTCCTCAGCAAGGGCTGGTTACCTCAAGTCACCAGAGCCGTTAGACCATTGTGGTAGTTGAGTGCTGTAGTAGGTAAGCTATTATCTAAATGTGCAGCTATTATATTTACAATGTAATTGGTTTGTGGTGTCGTGGGTAATTTATTTAAAAAATATACATATAAAAAAATATATAGAAAGCAGGGTCCACGTCCCGAGTCCTGGGTACATGCATTAGATTTAATGAATTAATCTTCATGTCTGATGCTTGCAATAGCAGATGCTTTCATAACAATAAACTTAACACCACTTTTCTTTCATCAGAAACAGTTAACCTAAAAAAGAATAAAAATATCGGACAGGGAAAGCAGCATTCAAGGACAACCACAAAACACAAAAACAAACACGCAAACAGACAAACGAAAAGACAAAAGTAATAAAAAATGCAAACGACATCACAAACACAGAAGGGTTGACAATAGGGCTACCGCCTTGGAACGGTCAGTGGCAAAGTAGGCCACTGGGGGTTTAAACCGGTTCTAGGGTGCACCAAACCTCACACTTACCCTACTGTCATCCCATTAAAACAGGACAGTGTAAATAAAGAAATCCCCGCCATGATCTAATCTCTAACCAACAAGGCAGCATCAATAGGCAATATAAGTAAAACACAAATATGCTCGTGTAAATATAATACAAAAAAACAATAGCCTAGAAAGCCACAATGAAGGTACTCAATGACTTTGCAGAAGCCAGAGCAGTAAGAGAATAAACCATTAAGGGCACGACAAGAAAGATCATGGACAAACATCAAACGCCACCGTCCCAATGGGCTTTAGGTAGGCGTCATCACAGGGTCCACAGCCTGTCCGGTCATCGTACAATTAAAGAGGAAAGCATAGTGGCGAACTGTAAAAGGGTCCACCACCAAGCATGCAGTACGTTGCAAAATGATAGGGTCATAACCTCTTTTGATAAACTTTTTAACAAGTTTAACAAAGATAGTATGAAAGTGATCATGACCAAGAATCTTACGAAGTTTATAAATCACATCACCATAGAAGTCAGGTTGTGATAGTCCTTGTCGCAGAAGAGTCCTTAAATTACATTTATATTTGGAAAGAAGATCAGGGTTACGATAATAAAATGTTGCAAAGGTTTTACGAAGTTTATGGTAACGGTAACCCTGATTGAGTAACTTTTTAGTTATACAAAGATTACGAATATTAAAGTCCTCAACTCGAGTACAAGCTCTAGAAAAACGAATAAGTATCGTCTATGTTCATGTCCCCACTAAGTGCCTCTTAATTGTCCTCAGTGATCTCTTAGTGATCCCTTAGTAGTCCATAGTGGTCCCTTAGTGGTCAATAGTGGTCATTTGCGGTCCCTTAGTGGTCCACAGTGGTCCCTTAGTGGTCCTTTCTGGTCCCTTAGTGGTCCTTAGTGGTCCCTTAGTGGTCCCTTAGTGGTCCTTAGTGGTCCCTAGTGGTCCTTAGTTGTCCATTTGTGGTCCCTTAGCGGTCCTTAAGGTCCTTAGTGGTCCCTTAGTGGTCCCTTAGCGGTCCTAAGTGGTCCCTTAGTGGTCCCTTAGCGGTCCCTAATGGTACTTAGTGATCCCTTAGTGGTCCCTTAGTGGTCCCTTAGTGGTCCCTTAGCGGTCCTTAATGATCCTTAGTGGTCCCTTAGTGGTCATTTAGTGGTCCTTATGGGTCCCTTAAGTGTCCTTAATGGTCCCTAATGGTCCCTTAGTGGTCCCTTAGCGGTCCCTTAGTGGTCCCTTAACGGTCCTTAATGGTCCTTAGTGGTCCCTTAGTTGTCCTTAGTGATCCCTTAGTGGTCCTTAGTTATCCTTAGTTGTCCTTAGTGGTACCTTAGTGGTCCGTAGTGGCCCCTTAGCGGTCTTTAATGGTCCCTTAGTGGTTCTTAGTGGTATTTAGTAGGACCCGTTTAAATGTATCGTACGATATGCCATTCAAGTAGTTGGGACTAAATGTTTTACTGTATACAACCGCCGTGAGTCGTACTGTATACAACCACCGTGAGTCGTACTGTATACAACCACCGTGAGTCGTTCTGTATACAACCACCGTGAGTCATACTGTATACAACCACCGTTAGTCGTACTGTATACAACCACCGTGGGTCGTACTGTATACAACAACCGTGAGTCGTACTGTATACAACCACCGTGAGTCGTACTGTATACAACCACCGTGAGTCGTACTGTATACAACCACCGTGAGTCGTACTGTATACAACCACCGTAAGTCGTACTGTATACAACCACCGTGAGTCGTACTGTATACAACCACCGTGAGTCGTACTGTATACAACCACCGTGAGTCGTACGTACTGTATACAACCACCGTGAGTCGTACAGTATACAACCACCGTGAGTCGTACTGTATACAACCACCGTGAGTCGTACTGTATACAACCACCGTGAGTCGATCCTCAGTTTTGCATATATAATACACTAACGTATTACGATAAACAACGATTGGCTTTATTATACGCCTAAAAGCCATGTTATATTATAAAATTGCATACCAACTCAGAAATGTTATCCGACACACTCTGCGTTTTTCTTTTATACCTATATAAGAAAACTAAGGCATTCATTGATTTTGCAATACATGTTTTGCAACTTGGCCAAAAATAAACTTGAAGTATTCCGCTGGATTACATAACTATTTGGTTTATACTGCTGAACAAGGCTTACCGAATAGGGAGGTTGTCCGTACAACATAAAATATTGGTGTAAAATAACTTTCATTTTACCTACATAATTGTACTCTTCTTCGTTTATAAGTGACAATTGAAACCGTTACGATGGATTGTGGAACATTCAGTTGGAGGGGAGTAGTGTGTAGAATATTTGCTATGGTGTTAATGGCTTTTGATATAGCAATAGGGATATTTAGATGCATTGAACTTCAAAGAGAAATTACAGAACTTCAAACGAGAAACGTTACTGACGAAGTTCAAACGAGCAACGTTACCGAAGAAGCATTATGCAATAATGTTGAAAGTTATGGGATAGCGTTCAAAATTTTCCAAGTCCTTGGAATTAGTTTCGATTTGGGTCAGGTATGTTATAAATTATGTATTCATTCATTCATTCGTTCGTTCGTTCGTTCGTTCGTTCGTTCGTTCGTTCATTCATTCATTCATTCATTCATTCATTCATTCATTCATTCATTTTCA
The DNA here is from genome assembly GCA_037043455.1 of Cyrtodaria siliqua. Classification (NCBI taxonomy): domain Eukaryota; kingdom Metazoa; phylum Mollusca; class Bivalvia; order Adapedonta; family Hiatellidae; genus Cyrtodaria; species Cyrtodaria siliqua. The sequence continues at coordinate 30,346 of JAWPHD010007762.1, forward strand.
TTCATTCATTCATTCATTCTTTCATTCATTATTCATTCATCATTCATTTATTCATTTATTCATTTATTCATTTATTCATTTATTCATTTATTTACATATTTATTTATTTACTTATTCTTTTCTTTTTTCTTTTTCTTTTTATTTATTTTTTATATTATTTCATTTGATCTATTTTATTTTATTTATTCATTATACTATATTACTATATTGATTGATTGATTGATTGATTGATTGATTGATTAACTTTAAATGGTGACGTAAAATTGTTATGTTACGTAACATAAACTACATTGTATTTTGGATTTTTTTTGTATTGCTGCAGCAGCATTAGAGTTTGGTTTTTAAAATGTTTGATAAATAATATAACGTATACATGCCGTTTTGTTGCATATAAACAATTTTTGAATATTACATTTTCAAAACATGATAATGGTAACGTATTTCAAGTGGATGTCACGCTCGTATGTCGCCACTTTTATTTGGAAAATATACTTCATTTTGTAGCAAATGCATACCCTTTCAGGAAAACATATCCTTCAAAATTCCCCCAGAGTGGGGATGGCGTCTTGTGCTAACTTTCGGTCTAGTTATCATTAACTGTATTACATAAATAACGTAAATATTGGAAGTATTTGTTGTCATATGCACATTTTTTACTCATATTCAAACGTATTGAAGGTGTTTTGGAATTGTTGTGGCAACGTAATTGTCACGAGAGCTACAAACAAACGCCCCAACTCTCAAATGGCAGACAAGTCTCATTTTGAAGCTTTTTGTATGAACTTTCAAAAAATCATACCTTACAAAGTAGGGGTGGGGTGGTCTATAGCCAGCTCAAGGACTATTTCACTCAATAGTGTATAATCATCTGAAAAATTAATTACCTCTGGAGTCACCCAAGGGTCCATTTTAGGTCCAATTTTGTTTTTGATATAGTCTACATATTATTAATCTACCCTAAGTAATATCCAATAAACTAAAGCAACGGACTTGTATGATGATCACTGTCCTCTATGACCTACAGCATATCGAATAAATTTAAAATAATCACTTAATTATCTCCATATCTTATTATTAACACGCCATAGCAGCTTTAGTGCGTTGTTTAATTCTGATTGCATTTAATTGCTTTTGAAGTGTCGATTCTTACGAATGGCGTGAGGTGTACAGTACTGGTTCTACCATAGAAAAGTGGGTGGTCTGTCTCCACCACATCGACCGTCATATATAACCTTGCATGCATTGAACATGACGTAAAACATCATATAAACAAACAAACAAACAATTTATTGCTTTCAAATCCATTTTAAATCAGTCATGTTTCCTTGATAATGAATGTCCTAATCATTTCTATGACAACATATTAATTTGTCTTGAAAACGGAGTTGACTTGAGAGCCGACTAGATTTTGTTAACTCGATGGTTGGTTGCTTGGTTGAATGAATGGTGTTTCACTTCTTTGCATCCCACTTTAGGCTGTATATGACGGTCGCTTTTTAGTAGTGGAGACATGCCACTCACTATTTCCTTGGTAGAAACAGTACTCACCATTCGCGGTAGAACCAGTACTCACTTTTCGTTAGAATCGACACCTTCTCACTTGACAAAATGAAGTAATGAGCTAATTTACGAAAACATAACACAGGCTCTTAATTAAATGTATTACTGTCAATCCATATATTGTTATCCATGTATGATCTAATATGCACATATTTGCCATTGTTATATTAGATAACGCTCGTTCTCCATGAACTGTGTAGAAAGAAGAAAAAGAATGGACACAGGGCGCCTTTTATCCTGATATTTTGTTCCTATGTTTTGGCTGGTTATCCTTCGTCGATATGCATGATTCTATTTCGAAACTCCTGTATATGTAGAGGTAAGATAGTTAAACATATATCTCATTTTTGTACTCGAACCCATTTGTATTATAACTTCTATTAGTAGTATTTTTCCCGGTGGCGATTAACAATTTTGTTGTTAAGGGTTCTCTGAATAGGAAATAATTAAAACAAAAATCCTACAATATTGCTGAAACTTTGAAAGTAACATCTGTTACACATGACGTTACTTTGCAAATACTAAGTTTTAACAAATATATTCTATAATTTCACTTTACACATTATCCAATCGAACGCTTGAATGAATGCGATCGAATGTGCGACCATATAATACGGCATGTTTCGTGCGAAAATAAAATAAATACTTGACCAACTTTCAAAGGCTACAGCTTATTTCCTTAGTTAAAACCCTTTTCAAGTACACGATATAAATTTAACAGTTATTTTCTAAAACAAAATGACATTGAAACAAGTAGTTCCAGCAGTGAAACATAAGGAACACACGTTTATTTCACTTCCAAAAGCTACTATTTCATTGCTAAGCATCAGGTAAAACATATATTTGAATTAGATTTTCTTCAATTTCAATTTGATTAAGCAAATGGGTTAATTTTAAATCCAGTTTTCGAATATACCACTTCATATTCTTATATTATTGATTGGAATCTCAATCTGTGTTTTAAATGTGTTTACAGGATTTGACGGGGATGCTGTTTCTGCACAAGTTGCGGGATTTTTTGGTGGCCTGGCTCATGGTGGTGCTAACATTGTTCTCCAGGTTCTGTTACACGCTGTTGAAGAACTCTCAAACATATGTAAAATACGGAGTCTGGCTACTGAAAGTGAACCTCACTGGGGTGTCGGTCTAGCGAATATACTCTTGCTGTTAGGCTTTATTGCATGTTTAATAACAGAAATGGTGTTTTTATTTTGCAAACATGAGTAAATTGTATAGAGAATATGCGCACGTTGTCTGTGAACATTGTCGGAAAAATACCAAAAAGAAGTAAGTATAAAGGTCGAACATGCAATGTAGCATTCACACAACACAATCAACAAATACCACGTATTCAACAACTACAAGATACAACAGAAAGAAGCAAAGTATGCGACACCACAAACATAAAAGGGTTTGCCACCGACCGTTCCAAGGCGGTAGCCCTATTGTCAACCCTTTTGTGTTTGTGATGTCGTTTACTTTTATTATAACTTTTGCCTTCTTGTTTGTCTGTTTCCATGTTTGTTTCTGTGTTTTGTGGTTGACTGTCCTCCTTGGCCGCATTAATAGACAATATAAGTGTAACATAACTATGATCATGTATATCGCAGTCGAGCTGGGGAGTTTTATATTATAACCTTTGTAACGCTAAAACAATTCGCCATCAGGGCTACGGTTACCATACATGTTGAAAAACCTTTGCAACATTGTATTATCGTTTCCATGATCTACTTTTAAAATATAAAAAGAGTATAAAATGAAATAAATGATTTTAGAACCCTTCTGCGACAAGGTCTATCACAACTTGACCTCTATGGTTATATGATTTACAAACTTCGTAAGATTTATGTGTATGTGGGACGTCGATCCACATATTGTACAACAAGCGACAAGGGAGTGACATTGTCTCTATCATAACATTGTAAGGCCCCCTCCCCACTGGTTTATTTATTATTTTGCCTTGGCAATATATGTTCTGCATGAGCACGTGTGTGTGTTTGTTTAAATAGTATATTGTTTTTGTGATGTTGTTTTTATCATGATTTCAATATTTGCCAACTTCTACCTATTTATCCAAAAATGTCTAGTAGTAATACTATACTTTTTTGTTTCTTTGTTTGTTTTACACTAGAGGGCTGGCGTGGCGCAGTCGGTAGCGCGGCGGATTTGTAACCGGAGGCCCCGGGTTCAATCCTCCGTGGTGCCACTGAGTTCCGTCGGTGTGTTCTTGGGCAAGACACTTTCCCTTAGCCTCGTCCGTCGGATGGGGACGTAAAACGGGCGGTCCCGTGTATCGGTCTATCCTCCGAGCACGTTAAAGAACCATAGGAATCTATTCGATAATAAGAGTAGGGCAGGTTCCCGGATTCCTATGTATCCTTCCCCTCTCTCTGGGGCGGCTCTAAATAACCTGTACTGTGTTGATGAGCCGTTAAACAACATTCAATTTTTTTACACTAAGGAGCTTTACAAATCTTGGTGTCCCATGTACATGGTATTCAGTTAGATCAATAGCAAATATATCTTACATTCGGCTTATTGCATATCCTGGCATTTTGCCTTCCTATATACACACTACTTTAAATGACAGATAACGTTTCCTTAGTTTCAATGAATGTGCAGGGACTGGGTGACAAAAATAAGCGAAAAGATGTTCTCAATTTTTTGAAAGGGAAAACATATTCAATTTATTTCTTACAGGATACCCATTTCATCAAAAGTGAAGAAAATTATATTAGAGCACAGTGGGGATTTGAGTGTTTTTTTAGCAGTCATACTGGTCAATCAAGAGGAGTAGCCATTCTTATAAATAATAACTTTAACTTTAAGGTAAAACGTTCCGAAAGTGACATGGATGGTAATATGTTGATTTTAGATGCAACTATATGTGATATAAATATTACTCTTATTAATATATACGCATCAAATAGGGATACTCCCAGTTTCTTTCGTAAATTAGGAGAAAAAATAAAAGATTATGATAACCCATGTATAATAACGGGTGACTTTAACTTGGTTCTAAATCCAGATATGGATACTTTTAATTATGTTAATATAAATAACCCAAATGCACGTGATACTCTTTTAGAAGTTATTGTAGAAAATAATTTAATTGACTGCTGGAGAGAGCAGAATGTAGAAAAAAACAATATACATGGCTTCGTAGAAACCCAATAAAAAGGGCAAGACTAGATTTTTTTCTAATTGCTGATCATTTATATACCGACTTAGATGATGCAAAAATACTCCCAGGTTACCGTACTGATCATTCTATGATTTATACTCAATTTGAATTTGGAAAATTTAAAAGGCAAGTCATATTGGAAATTTAATAACTCTCTATTAAAAGACACAAACTATGTTGAAGAAATAAAATTGATAATATATGATGTTAAAAGACAATATGCAGCAGACATCCAAGACACTAATGCGGCTATTAACGATATTCCAATACAAAATCTAAAATTTAACATAAATGATCAGTTATTCTTTGAAACGTTACTATTAGCAATTAGAGGTAAAACGATAGCCTACTCTTCATATAAAAAGAAAATGAATATAAATAAGGAATAATGTGTTTTAAAAAAAATAGATATACTTGAAAAAGAAATTAACATCAACTACACCTTACTCGAGTAGAAAAAAAAGAAATATTCGAACTCCGTAAAAAAGAATTAGAAGGGCTTTTTGTGCGATCTAATGCAAGATGGATAAATGAAGGAGAAAAGATTTCTAGTTATTTTTGCAATTTGGAAAATAGAAATTACGTCTCAAAATTTATGAATTCTTTAATATCAACATCAGGAAAAACCTTAAAAACACAGGAGGAAATTTTGATGGAAACAAAATTCATTTTAAAACACTATATGAAGCAAAAGAGACAACAGATATAGATTTAAATGTTTTACTTAGAGACTTCAGCATACCAGTACTAAGTGAAAATATAAAACAATCTATAGAAGGTTCTCTTAGTTATACAGAAATGTTAAATACACTAAAAAGAATGTCGAATAACAAGAGCCCAGGTAACTCTGGATTCACAGTTGAATTCTATAATTTTTTCTGGAACAATATAGGCCATTTAAAAGGAGAACTTTCAGTAACACAAAAGCAAGGAGTTATCACCTGTATTCCAAAAGTAATAAAGATAAATTATATTTAAAAAACTGGAGACCTATCTCCCTTCTGAATGTCTCTTACAAAATGGCATCAGCATTCATAGCCTTTAGAATAAAAAAAGTGTTGTGTACTATCATTCATGAAGATCAAACAGGTTTTTTACCTGGCAGATTTATGGGAACAAATATAAGATTACTGTATGACATACTATTTTATGCTGAGAAATATAATATTCCAGGGCTACTACTCTTGATAGACTTCGCGACTGCTTTTGACACCGTTTCTTGGAATTTCATGACAAAAGTTTTACTTTTTTTTTAATTTTGGCCCTTCAATTATTAGTTGGATAAAAATGTTCTACCACAATATTGAGTCTTGTGTTATTGTTAATGGACATATGTCTGACTGGTTCTATTTACACAGAGGCTGTCGTCAAGGAGATTCGTTGTCACCCTACCTGTTCATTCTTTGTGCCGAAGTACTATCTGTGTTGTTAAGAAACAACCCAAATATTAAAGGTATCAATATAGAGAACATTGAATTTTTAGTATCACAATATGCTGATGATACGAGTTTGACTCTAGATGGCTCCAAAGACTCACTTTTACACACAATGATGACATTAGAATTATATGCACAAATTTCCGGCCTTATGATAAATGCTGACAAGACTAAGGTTATCTGGTTTGGATCAAAAAAAGAAAGTGCCACACAGTTATGTCCAGAATACAATCTATATTGGGAAAAGGGTATTTTCACTGTACTAGGAGTAAGGTTCTCAACAAATCTGATTTCAATGATAAATATAAATTATGATCTTAAAATAGAAGAAATAAAAAAACTACTTGCAAGTTGGACAAAAAGAATACTTACCCCTTTAGGGAAGATTGTGGTTCTAAAAAGTCTAGCCCTTTCGAAACTTAATCTTTTAATAACAGGAATTCCCAATCCAACAACAGATAAAATTAAACTTATCCAGAATATGTTTTATAAATTTCTTTGGAACAATTCAAAAGATAAAATAAAAAGAACCAGTATAAAACAAGATCATAAATTTGGAGGACTAAGAATGATTGATATTGAACAATTTATTACAGCTTTAAAAATTACTTGGATCCGCAGAATATTTCAGACAGACAATAAATATACTCAACTAGTGAAAACAACATGTCCAATTTTCACAGGCTTAATTAACTTTGGAAGTGACTATATAAATGGAAAATGAGAACACACTTGCTGACCAATTTGCAGACTTTTTTATGAATAAGATCGCTAAAATACGAGAATCTTTGAAAGACTATGGAAACTTTAAACCACCTCGTAAAGATGTTCCATCATTTGATCGTTTTGTGGAATTTACAGAGGATGAGATCGAGAAACTAATCAATCAGTTAAAAACAAAGTCTTGTGAGATCGACGTATTACCTACAAAAGTGTTAAAACTGTTTCTTAATGAGCTCTTACCAACGATCACTCGGCTTGTGAATCTTTCTCTGACGCAAGGCGTATTCCCAACTAAGTGGAAACAGGCGGTAGTCAGACCTTTGTTGAAAAAGTCGGGTCTTGAACTAATTTTTGCCAACTATCGACCCGTCAGTAATTTAACTTTCTTATCAAAACTTATTGAGAAAGCTGCACTTTACCAACTGAGTAAACATGCTAGTGCCAACAATCTTCTACCAACAAATCAGAGTGCATATCGCCAGTCTCACTCATGCGAGACTGCCCTTCTCCGTCTTGTAAATGATATTCTCGAAGGCATGGAACATCAAGAAGTCATTGCTTTGATTGCTCTTGATTTAAGTGCTGCATTCGACACTGTTGACCATAGCATTTTACTTGATGTACTCGAGTGCCAGTATGGTGTTTGTAAATCCGCTCTGGAATGGGTGGACTCGTACTTGAGACCGCGCAGTTGTCGGGTGAGCGTTAACTCGAACTTGTCGTCAGTGCGTGAGCTGGATTGTAGTGTCCCCCAGGGTAGTTGTTTGGGCCCATGGCTCTACTTGACCTACGCTGGGACAATATTTGACATTGTACCTCCTTCAATTTCGGTTCATGGGTTTGCCGACGACCATACGGCAAATAGACGCTTTAAACCATCTGAAGAAGCGACTGCTATACAGGAACTTTCAGACTTTGCAGTAGATACAAATGAATGGATGAATGGGAACAAGTTAAAGATGAACAGTACAAAAACTGAATTTATTGAATGTGGTAGCCGCCAACAACTAGACAAATGTGATGCAAATGAAATCAATATCTGTGGTAAAAACGTTGAAAAACAGCATTGTATTAGATATCTTGGTGCATTTTTAGACGAATCATTAAGTTTTAAAGAACATATCAAACGAAAATGTAAAACCGCTATGCTTAGCTATTTTAAGATCAAGAGTATTCGACAGTATTTGTCTTCTGATGCCACTGAAACACTTGTTCTATCACTTGTAATATCTCATTTGGACTATTGTAATGTCATTTTGTACGGCATTTCCCAAACTGAGCTTTCAAAACTTCAACGGATACAAAACATGTGTGCTAAACTAGTATTAAATCGAACCAAATTTGAGAGTTCAAAACAAGCATTGTTTGATTTACATTGGCTTCCCATCAAAGCACGTATAAATTTCAAGATCCTTGTGTATATGTATAATTGTTCTGTAGGAAAAGCACCAGCATACTTAATTGATTTGTTGACTCCTCAAACCGCAAAACGCTCATTAAGATCATCTCAATCATCTGTAGGATCATTTGTTGTGCCATTTAATAAAAATAAGACTTTTGCAGATAGAAGCTTTAGCACAGTAGGTCCGAGATTGTGGAATAAACTTCCCATTGAAATCAGACAGAGTGAAACTGTGGACATTTTTAAGAAGCAGTTAAAGACTCATTTTTTCAGAGACTATTTTTCTCTTTTCTAAGAGCAGTGTGCTTCATGGGATATGACTGTTGTGTGTAATAAAGCGATTATTGATTTCTATATTATGATATTCCTATCGCAACTCTTTTAAAAATTATTTGAGTTAGAAACAGTATATTTTTGTATAGTATTTGCGTACTTTGGATTTTTATTCTATGCAGTATAATATTTTTCTTCCATGTATATATAAGTTTCTATTTCCATGAATTTCTTTGATATAATGCTTAAAATTGTTGTTTCTGAGTAATAATTTGTTTTATATGACATGCATTTTATTTACTAATTTTCATGTATTTTAATCATTGTACAACGCCATTGAATGTATACTGTGTATGTAGAAATAGGCGTTTAATCAAATAATAAAGTTTAAAGTTTAAAACAGAACTAAAACTGAATACACAATCCATTTTGGAAAGAAGTACTTTCCTGTTATAAATATTTTACTGAACAAGTAAAACCAGTTTCCTGGTATCAGTTTCATTTAGTTAATATATGGCACAATCCAGACATTAAGGTCGGAGGTTCAAGCATTTTCTATAGAAGAAGGTTTACAGGAGGTATTTTATTATTTAACGACCTTTTAAACACGAATGGAAACCTTTTTACCTACAGAGAATTCACGGATCGGTATGATATTAGGTCTAATTTCTTAGAATATGAAGGTCTTATCACTGCTATAAGAAACTACTTGGCTAAATTAAATTTTGGTCATCTACCCAGCAATAGCCCAAACCCTTTACGCCGTCTTACCATATCACTAATTCAAAAGCACAGTAAAGGATGTAGACTCATTTATGATGTTTAATTACAAAAAACATTTACCCCAAGTAATTAATAAAATGGAAAAATGAAGTTATAACTGTACCTAATTATAAATTTGAATCAATATATGCAATACCATTCAAAATAACGAAAGACCCTAAACTACTGTGGTTACATTATAGAATCAACCACAGAATTTTGGGAACTAAATATTTATTGACTGAAATGAATATTCTAGATAACAATGTTTGCAGCTTTTGCAATATTTTACCTGAAACCATTCATCACCTATTTTGGAATTGTGAATTTGTAAAACAGTTTTGGTTAGAACTTGCAGAATACATCAGGCATAAATGTAATACAAGGCTGACACTTTGGTCAGAAACAGATATTCTATTTGGAAATAATAAATTTGATAACATTTTGAGCAAAATAATCCTGCAGGCCAAATTGTTCATTTATCAACAAAAAATGCAATTACAAATCCCATTGTTAAATATTTTTAAAAATCATATTACATCTTTATACAAAGTGGAAAAGTGGATAGCATATACAAATTTAAAAGTTGCACGATTTGAAGCCATGTGGAGTCGATATATAAACATAGGTAAAATAGGCCTATAGATACAGAATTACTTGATTTTACTAAACTTCAATGAAATACTCCAAAATGCAGGGACACCACAACAATCGACATAGTAAAACACTATTGTCTACTTCTCAACCTTTTTTCTTTACAATTTTCTCCTTTTTTTGATGTATATATTTAAGTTCTAGAAATTGTTTTGTATTAAACTTTTTTCTTTCTTTTTTTCCAAAAAAAAAGTAATCCATACATATCCGTACAGTAGACATACTAAATGCCTACAATACCCCAGGAAAATCATATATTTGAGAAAATACTGATACATGTGTGTATATATATAGGAAATACAAAATGGCGCATACTTGAAATGAAGCTGATACATGTATATAAGTGAAATATACAATAATGCATATTTGATAATATATTGCTGCAGGTCTATATAAAATACATATATGGTGCATATTTGATATTGGTGCATATTTATACATAAAATACCTAATGTGCATATTCAATAGTATTCAGAATTATATTATACGAACCATATAGTATAAGTGTGCTGAAAAACAAATATACGAACCATATAAATGTGCTGAGAGAAAAAAAAGATTAGCAAGTAAATTGGTTGGCAAATTAATTTGCACATACTCTAGGCCATGCGTGGCAGCCATTAACAATATAATTAACATAAGGAGCAGATATATGCAGACATTGTGTTTGAAACGATATCTGAGTTGAAAAAAAAATAAGGGTGCCCTCTGGTGAATATCAGAACAGATAGAATTTTTTATTTCCCTGTTTTTTATGAAGACTAACATAATACTAGTTAGTTTCTGGAAAAATAATGATGGGTCGGTGATATAACTTTTTCGCAAAATTAATCTTTAGTACTACACTCTCACAGTGTGGTTTTAAATTCTGAATCAGCTGAAAATTGTGTATGGCAACTTATATGTGTGTAGTGTGGTTTGCAGAACAGGTATCGATTTTCCGTCTTTTTTAATGTAATAGTTCATACTTTAGGACGAAAAATTAAGAGTTGTGGTATTTTTATCACCATCTGAACAATTATTACATCCCTTGTCATTACCCCACCCAGTTTACTATAAATTGCATTTTTAAATTTGTGATAAATCAATTTTTCATGATAAAGGAACAGATAACTTTTTGAGATTTTTTGTCTACAATATATATAAGACCTGAGTTTTAGAATGAAAAAATAAAAATTGGGGGTCGGTGTGCATATAAGAAAGATATTCAATAAAAACTGAGAAAAAATGTGCTTTTTTAGATTTCGACGAGCTCTGACATATAACGGCATAGGTCTGTAACAAATAATAGGAACAATACTTTGTATTGCTGTCTCTGTATATCCTAACACATGTCTTTGTAATAAAGTTTAAATTAAGTGAATATCTTAAACGGTTTTTGAGAAATACCATCTTTTGTACCCCTACCCCCCATTTTGGCTTATGTTAAAAATTGTCAATTTTGGGCACAAAATGTGAGGTAAAAAAAAAATTCTTAAAAATGTTCATTTTTTTTGCACTTAAATATCCCTATTGGGCATGAGTTTGTTACTGTATAATTATTTTTTCCAGTTTTATTATAATTTTTGAAATATAACAAATGTAAATTTCCGGAAGTGCAAAAATCCAAAACCTCAGCAGTGGTCACCCTTAATCTACCTGCTTCACAGATATTATAGCGAGCACAGCTCGCGTCGCGAAGCGACGCGCGCGCAAGCGAGCTCTACGGTAACGCGAGTAGCAAAAACACTACAGGGAAAAAAACCGTGGTAAAAAAGTCAAAACACAGTTAACTCCCTTAGTCAAACAAACTTAACTCCCTTGTTAAGGGGAGGTCACCCATCTGTGTTTGGTATCCGGCCCACCTCTGTTCGCGTTGGAGGTAGTCCATCCAGTTGGCAGGTTACCAGACTTCATCGTTAATGTGACGTCATTAGTAGGTAACCAACTGGAACCAACTGTTGGTGATTATTGCGGCCGATTATTGCCAGCTGGATAAAGAAAGTCAAGGTAACAGTAGATCTACCTAAACTTTAAAAGCTACTGCAGTATCGATAATCTAAAATACTATGATTAAATGAAAACGCATCGCACTTTAGGGATATAGTCTGTACCGTAAAGACGGTGGGTGGGGAAATTTTAACCACTGGCGCTGCTCACAGGGGTCCGGCTCATGTGCTTTGTCGCTAAATACCAGTTGAAATCGAACAAAAGTGTCCTACATGAATTGGGAAGACATCGGAGTCCAGCAGCCATATCATAGAATAGAACATTATACAAGGGTAATCACTTGGCGTACAGGCAATTCTCACTAAGTTCAGTCTTTGCTGAATATTGTTTTAATTAAAAGAGCAAATCATTTAACTCTACATGCCTTCTATACCCAAATGTTCAAGGTGTCCAACATTGGTATATATTTTAATATCGCTCAATACAGTACTGAGAAATCGACATCGAAACGTTGAAAAACTGGTCAAAATTTTTAGTCGGAAGACCCCGTGCCTAAACGCAGTCACTCTGTAAACAACAACTCTAACGGCAGTTGCGTACGAAACTAGACCACGGATCATTTAGTCGTCACCGCAGATAGTGAATGCTAATTGTTTCCTTACCAGTTAATTCAATGGAAGCTACATTTTCTATCTTGTTTACAACCGTCAAATTTTGTTTCAATTGGCAGCCATATTGATCTGGTACCCGTCCCCTAATGCGCTCGCTATTCTCTCTTCGAGCGCAGTAAGGGAAGGATACCAGATCAATATGGCTTCTAATTGAAACAAAATTTGACGGTTGTAAACAAAATAGAAAATGTAGCTTCCATTGAATTAACTGGTAAGGAAACAATTAGCATTCATTATCTGCGGTGACGACTAAGTGATCCGTGGTCTAGTTTCGTACGCAACTGCCGTTAAAGTTGTTGTTTACAGAGTGACTGCGTTTAGGCACGGGGTCTTCCGACTAAAAATGTTGACCAGTTTTTCAACGCTTCGATGACGATTTCTCAGTACTGTATTGAGCGATATTCAAATATATACCAATGTTGGACACCTTGAACATTTGGGTATAGAAAGCAAGTAGAGTTAAATGATTTGCTCTTTTAATTAAAACAATATTCAGCATAGACTGAACTTAGTGAGAATTGCCTGTACGCCAAGTGATTACCCTTGTATAATGTTCTATTCTATGATATGGCTGCTGGACTCCGATGTCTTCCCAATTCATGTAGGACACTTTTGTTCGATTTCAACTGGTATTTAGCGACAAAGCACATGAGCCGGACCCCTGTTCTATTCTATGATATGGCTGCTGGACTCAGATGTCTTCCCAACTCATGTAGGACACTTTTGTTCGATTTCAACTGGTATTTAGCGACAAAGCACATGAGCCGGACCCCTGTGGCGCTGCTGTGCCAAGTTTCCAAGAGAAAGAGTTAGGAAATACACGTGTACTCTTGTGAAAATGAGCATATACACAAATATCATAAACAGCTAAACGCATATCAACTGGAATTATTTTATTGTTAAAATAAAATGCCATAAGAAACAAGACAGGAAAGAATACATTAATCGGATCCAATGGAAATTACAAGTTGCAGAAGAAGAGTTGAGTTAGTGACAGGTGGGTGAAGAAATCCATCATTGATTATCTATAGTAGTTTAAGTCGTAGAAGATTAAAGTTGATCCCAGTAGATTGTTGTTTTGACAAATGGGATGACTGCAAAGATGGTTGGTTTGAAAGTCCCGTGATATTTATGTCTGTATCCGTGGTGGTTAAACGTCTCAGTAGAATACAAGAAACGGCCCTCAGAAGGGCCACGGTACCACCCTAGTGTAGGGTGTATACCTAATCGGAACGTGTTGTATCTGTACTCATGACTGCCTGAGTACTACACTTTCAACGGTCAGCTCGATGGGACTAGCTTGTACCGAAAGCCCACCGGGCCCGCCGTTGAGGGTGGACGATGGTGGTAGTCACGTTCTAACAACACTTTCAACTTTCGGCCCAATGGTTCGATGTGTAAAGACAAGAGGAACCGAAGTTGATGGTTGACGTTGATGGTAGTTCCCTGCAGGACGCGTCAACATCGCTTGAAGAGTTGTAGATATCGTCGGTAAGTAAGTGAAAAAGCTGACCAGGCCTCAATCCGTTGTAGACGGACACGTCCTGCTGGTTTGGTGGTCTGAATGGGTATTTAGTGTTAAAAATGCTACAAAATACCAATAAATAGCAGTAGTCTAGAGGTTCAGCGTACATCTTTCAAATCTTACAAGTGCAAGGCTGTGGTTCAAGTTCCGGGCAACTATTTTTTCATCACATATATTCTGGAGCCGTATATTTATCGATGTTACCTGTACAGAGGCTAAATAAAAATGTGAAATTTTATGTATCAATTTCTCCTTATATACTGACTTTTGGGGTATTCGTCGATTTGAAACTATACTTCACACGTGACTCATTCATATTCATGAGTTATTACCAGTTAAAATAGGGACTGTACAGCTTTAACAGAATTTTTCTATGTTCAAGGCCTGAAACAATACTTCATATTAACCGTGGTCTAAAAATACACTGATTAGTGATGGGCAGTCGGTTGAAATTTACCAGCGATCATTATTTACAATCGGTTGGATGTAACCAATCAATCATCGGTTAGTTAATATGAAACATAACATGTGTATGTTAATCTGAGTTTGAGGCCTTGAACTTAGAATTATTACTGATTAATCAAGTATTCTTTCCTGTCTTGTGTCTTATACCATTTCAACAGCAAAATAATTATACTTGATATAAATTTGTTAATTTGTTCATTTTCACAAGTGTAGTCTCATGGAAAATCATGTTTATTTCTATTTTGAACATTAAGTGCATTTTTACATGCAACCGATGATCGATTATAGACTTTCATAATCGATCATCATAATCGGATGCCTAAGTAACTGATGATCGATTTGGTTACAATCGAATAATCAGTACGTCACTGATGATATGTTATCTTTCTGGCACTGTTTATGATTTTATCATTTATCATACCTCCCAAGGCAAATTATTGTTGATAATATAAGAACAGATTAATAATATAAACAGTATATTAAGAATTGATTCACTAATTTTCAGTATTCCTGGGGTTTTAACGACGGCAGTGGTTGGCAAATTTACCATAAAATGCAAAGTGAATGGAAAATTTACCATAAAGCTATTTATGGTAAAGTTGCCACTCACTACCACCGTTCAAATCCCAATATTTACATTTCTATTGCATTGACCTTTAATGAAACATGTTTATTTGTTGCATTTAAATTCCCAGTGAAAAAAATGTTTACATTTTGGGCAGGGCTAAAACAAACAAGGTGTATTTTATTCGTTTGAATAACTTGTTTTGGTTGTATAACATAACCGTATACGTGTCTTGACGTTCTCATGCTAACTGTCGAAAGTGTGCACGGTTGGCAACGTCACTGTTACCAACAGTATGTAGAACAGGTTTAAAACAATATTTTTAGCACAATTACATATAAATTTACATGAGTAAAGTCTGAATAACATATAGAACTAACAAAATGTACATAAAAGGATTGAATTCAATATTTCAATATTTTTACGGGGTATGAAAAACATGTAGCTAGTTTAAAGTTTTACTTAGCCTGTCGAAAGTTCAAAATACCAAATTAAATCCTTAAAAAATGATGACATTCGCAAATCAATTCTTCAAGGGATTCATCTAGTCTTTCATATGCCTGACTCCAGTACATGCTTGTTAACATCCCTCTGCCAGGAAATATTTTCCTTTTTGCAGTGTTAAACAGTAGCTTCTTGAACAGATATTGTTTAATGGCTTATCAACACATTATCTAACGTTATTTAGAGCCGCCCGATGCAGAGGAGAAGGATATATAGGAATCATAAAACCTTCAATACACAGGACTGCCCACTTCATGTCTGTTGCATCCTTGGCCGGGACAGTAAATAAGCTACGTCTAAAACTTTTTCGCCTCTCACAGCTACGAGTTTGAATCCCATACATGCAAAATCTCCCGCATTCTCCGGTAGACTAACGGATTTGCCTTTGATTTACCGATCACACGGAAGCCGTTCAAAACCTCCCGGAAATCGGTTAATTGTCTGTAATTTGCGGTAATTTGCAATACACAGCATGTGATTAGCCCATGTCAAACAGCTGTCGCGTGTATAATCGATCATGACGGGGTTATGATCTTGCAACCAACCAATGAAATTGCATCTAGCGACATGCAGCACACGACGAGATTTATTGAAATATGGCCGGTTATACTCTGAAGGATTTTGCCGAAATCAGCACTTTTTGATCGATGCATTCGGTAAAGATGTCTATTAAAAATGTTTTATCCTCCACAATATTACAACTTAACCAGTCTTTCATAATTGCAATACATTTTAATGATAACAAACACCAGGTTTTCCCCATTTAATTTGCCAATTTTACGTCGTTTTGTGAAGAAATTGTGTACCTCAACACCGGTTATTACGTTTCCGGGTTTCAGAGGACAGGTTTATAACGCGGCTCTCAAAACAGTGAAAATCGGTGTAAAAGCCAGGCATAAAAAAATGGGGGCGGACGGGGATGATAATCTAGCAATTAATTCATTATGGCATAAAGCATATACTGGTATTGTTATTTGTTTTCATCTATTGTATATATTATATAGATAATGAAATACAAAATAAAATTAGCAATTCATTATTTGAAAAAATGCGATGGTTCCATGGCGTTACGTAAATCTCCCTGACTTGGAAGTCCAATCTCCCTGATGTGATGCTGGAAAATTTGGCATCTATGGAATCCCACTGTGAGCTTGACTTGTCAAGTGAGAAAGTGTCGCTTATCACAGATGGCTGGAGGTAAAAAGTACTGGTTCTACTCAAGAAAAATAAATTGGCCTGCCTTTAAACAAAAAATTTAGACCATCATAAATTTTATATAGCCTAACATGTGCTAAAATGGCGTAAACATAACACACCATTCAAACAGTTAAACTGTTTACATGTATGTCAACATCAAAAATACAAAGTTAAGAAATTAAACGTCTTCTGCATGGGCACATTGAAACACCCAGTGGTGCAAGTAAGATCTCTAGGAGAAGAGCATAAGTATTATACTTTCGTTCTAATCCTTTTTCTGCTATTGTGTACAGATTCAATGCTGTTATAATAATGAGAAATAAAATATGTTTAAACCAAGTAAGATCTCTGGATTATAAGTCTACCACCATGCTGTGTCACAATCGTTTAAAAAATTAAGACGTTTTAAGACAAATGCTATCAGTTGCGGTTACTGAATCAATTATATACATTGTTTTTAGCTCTACTAGCCAGGAGGGCTTGTGCGATCACTTTTCGTCTGTCTGTCCGTCAGCAATTTTATAAAATCAACATCTCCTCTGAAACCGCTTGAAGGATTTTGATGAAATTTCATCACACTGTTACTTGGAAGGGCCCCTCTCAGATTTTTGTTTTTCGCGGCCGCAAGTTATCCAAGATGGCCACCATGGTTAAAACTATGTCAAATTTAAGGATATTTCTAACGACATCTCCTCTGAAACCACTTATTCCATTCTACTGAAATATCATATACATGTTCCTTGGGTTTGCCTCTATCAAGTTTTTGTTTTTCGTTATCGTCGAATAATCAAAATGGTCGCCACAGCGACCAAAATTTACAGTTATATCGGAAAAGGTTAAAAATGACATCTTCTCTGAAACCGCTTGAAAGATTTTGATGAAACTTAATCACAATAATATTTGGGGTAGTCCCTCTCAGATTTGTGTTTTTCGCAGCCGCCAGTCATCCAAGATGGCCGTCATGGCTAAAACTAGATCAAATTTAAGGAAATATCAAACGACATCTCCTCCAAAACCACTTATTCCATTCTTGTGAAATATCATATACATGTTCCTTGGGTTAACCTCTATCAAGTTTGTGTTTTTCGTTATCGTCAATTAATCAAAATGGCTGCCATGGCGACCCAAAGTTTACATAGAGTTATATAAGAAAAGGTTTAAATTTACATCTTCTCTGAAACCGCTTGAAGGATTTTGATGAAACTTAATCACAATAATATTTGGGATAGTCCCTCTCAGATTTGTGTTTTTCGCGGCCGCCAGTCATCCAAGATGGCCGCCATGGCTAAAACTAGATCAAATTTAAGGAAATTTCAAACATCTTTTCCAAAACCACTTATTCCATTCTTGTGAAATATCATATACATGTTCCTTGGGTTAACCTCTATCAAGTTTGTGTTTTTCGTTATCGTCAAATAATCAAAATGGCCTCCACGGCGACCCAAAGTTTACATAGAGTTATATAGGAAAAGGTTAAAAATTACATCTTCTCTGAAACCGTCTGAAAGATTTTGATGAAACTTAAGCACAATGATATTTGGGATAGTTCCTCTCAGATTTATGTTTTTCACGGCCGCCAGTCATCCAAGATGGCCGCCATAGCTAAAACTAGGTCAAATTTATGTAAATTTCAAACGACATCTCCTCCGAAACCACTTATTCCATTCTTGTGAAATATCATACACATGTTCCTTGGGTTAGCCTCTGTCAAGTTTGTGTTTTTCGTTATCGTCAAATAATCAAAATGGCTGCCACGGCCACCCAAAGCTTACATAGAGTTATATAAGAAAAGGTTTAAATATACATCTTCTCTGAAACCGCTTGAAAGATTTTGATGAAACTTAAGCAAAATGATATTTAGGATAGTCTCTTTCAGATTTATGTTTTTTCGCGGCTGCCAGTCCAAGATTGGCCGCCATGGCTAAAACTAGGTCAAGTTCAAGTAAATTTCAAACGACATCTCCTAAGAAACCACTTATTCCATTCTTCTGAAATGTCATATACATGTTCCTTGGGTTGGCCTCTATTAAGTTTATGTTTTTCGTTATCGTCGAATAATCAAAATGGCTGCCGCGGTGACCCAAAGATGGCCGCAACGGCTAAAACTAGGTCAAATTTCAAACGACATCTCCGAAACCACTTATTCCATTCTTGTGAAGTATCATATACATGTTCCTTGGGTTAGCCTCTATTAAATTTTTGTTATCGTCAACTAATCGAAATGGCCGCTGCTGCGACCAAAAGTTTACATAGAGTTATTTAGGAAAACGTTAAAAATGACATCTTCTCTGAAACTGCTTGAAGGATTTTGATGAAACTTAATCACAATGATCTTTGGGTTAGTCCCCCTCAGATTTGCATTTTTTGGGCCTCCAGTCGTCCATAATGGCCACCATGGCTAAACTTAGGTCAAATTTAAGGACATTTATCAAACAACATATTACCACTTATTCCATTCTAGTTAAATATCATATGCATTTTCCTGTTGTTGGCCTCTATCAAGTTTGTGTTTTTCGTTGTCGTCAAATATTCATAATGGCCGCCACGATAACCCAAAGTTTACATAGAGTTATGTATAGGAAACATGTTTCTTGGGTTGGCCTCTATCATGTTTATGTTTTTGAATCACATCATACAAGTAGAGCATCTACAGGCCCTCTTGGGCCTCTTGTTTTTGTGTTGTATTTAATATCTTTTATATTTTTCAGTGCCATTTCTGCCTTAATAAAGCTGCATGTCTAGATGTCCTGAATGCTCAAGAATGTCCAAGAAAAGAATATAGTATACATCAGTCTTCCATTGTTTGTGGTTGTTTATGACTGCGTTCTGCTTTATGTAGAACTCAGCATTAATAACCTGCAACGGATGGCTTGAAAATCAACTTACAACCAAACTAAAAAGGACTGGATGTACCATTAATGAGGCGCCGTTATCTGTGGTTGATGGATACAAGAGTTTGAATAAGTGATGTACCAAGCAATCAGTTGTGGCCAACGATCAGTTATTTGTAGCATGGCAGAGTTCCAGGATTATTTTGTATTCTTCACCTCTCAATTAGGTGGCTCTAATAAACATAAGGTGCTGATGATTGTTTTTATTTGCATTCCAGTGTTTTTTAAGGAGTTGAGCTCGCTATGAGGCAGTGCCTTATTCATATTAATTTAGTCTTTATTTCAATGTAAAGGGAGGTAATTTCAGTTATTTTTGAAAAAAAATAATATTTTGTACATATGTAATGACAAGGTTTACTATCTATTGAGTTTGTGTGTTTTTTTATAACTTGAAACCTAGAACTGTTATTGAGTGACGTTTTACCATGTTCTTTAATATATATATTGAAATATGAAATACGCGGTTTTAAGTAAATGGGAGATAACTCCGATCACAGCAAATCAGTGAAAGAGAAGATCACCCTCACCCTATGTCATGCAAATGTTTTATAATATTTCCCATTATAAAATAGCATTTAATATCTTTAAGCTAAATGTACATTAAAGCTTGCTGAACTTATTATTTTTTATTTTTTTCTCAGTATATATGCATAATTGAAAATATACAAAAATGCATATCTTTACATAAAATGCGATTTAACATTTCCCTTCTCCAGTAATCTGTTTGCAGAGTAACATCATATTATTATTGTTATATGTATATTTACACAATAAGAATGTAGTGAGTTACATGGTTATCAAAAATGAATATATACATTTTGCATGATATCGGTAAATAATAATAACATTTATATATATATATATGTTCTATATGAATATGTTATGGAAGCTTCAGAAAAAAAAAAAAAAAAAAAAAAAACGTTCGTAAGATCATTGGTCATGATAATGTTCACGAATACATTCTTTATTAAACTTCTCAGTATGTATTGCTTGAACTGTTATGCAAAGAGGTAATGATCCTATCAATTTGCTACGCACTGCACTTGTAGTTGACCCATTTAGACTTCGCCACTTAGCTTTCATCTTTGATTGTACCATTACGTGGTCCGAGTATTAAATTTCATAACCCATCCAACCCCTTCTGCAAGAAGCGAACACGGGGTTGGCTGGTGTATGAAATAAGACCTTAATTTTGGCTTTAAAAGTTTTCATATTGTAAAATTAAAACATTTAATAGGTAATTGTAAACAGGTTATTAAAAAGTGTTTTCAAACGTGTTTTATTGTCGAAATATCTGTTATACGATCCTGTTAATATAAGCTTTCCCATCGCTTAATCAGGGCCTCCTCTGGCCAATTTTTTTCTTGCGCCACCACTTGCGCCAAATGAAAAAAGTTGGAGCCAAATTGGAGAAATTGGAGCCATTTGGCTCTAATGGCCCAAGCCACATTTCTTCTAGAGTTTTATGTATAAATGTATTTTAAATGTGAAAATAAGAGATTTGGTTTATATATGGTACACTAAGGAATGAAATGAATAAAACCAAACAATATTAATAAAAATTATTTATATATATATATATATTTATATGTTTTCGAACCCCCAATATCTGAAAAGTTTCTACATCTCATGTTTGCTTAAATCAACTAGCTAAACCTAATGACAGCAGGAATCATACATAGAGGCTTTCATTTGATTGCTTAAGATATGTATGTAGGCCTTTATTCATAATTTTTCATTGCAGAGATGCTGAGATTTTATCTGATTTTCAGTAGGTGATAAAATGTGTGTTACTCGGTTTTTATCCTTAGGTTCTATAGTAAAATAAAAATCTTTGGCAGAGTAAACAGAGATAATTTTCAAGATTTTGATTTTGAAAGGTACATATATTGAATAAATGTGCATGAATGTTCATGAAATATGCAGGGTTTTAAAATAATCACACTGTAGACACCTTAATTTTAACAGTAAACTTGGTTGAACATCAAGGATAAAGACCGAGTTTATCACCTACCAGAATGTATTATGCAGGTCTTTTTTCTGGTCACTGATTGGTCAGTTGTTTTGATGATGCTCTATCAAAATTATGAATAACAGTAACAAGTTTAGAATCTGCCGTTTTCGCATTTTCGAAACCACGAAAACCCATGACATTCGCTTACATTTACGTCTTTTTTAATTTATTTTGAAAAGATGAACTGCCATATACATTAAAAACATATTTTGGCAATGAAATATACATAAAACCTCCTGGAAACTGATTAATAAACCAGTGTTTTGTGTAATCCAGATTCAGACACCTCGAAATTATGAATGAACAAAAACAAAACAAATGTCACGTGGATCTGGTCAATCATGTAAAATATGTAAATTAATGAGTTGTTGATTTGTGTTTGATTGGTTAGAACCTGATTGGCTAGATATTAGTCAGTGGTGTAATACTTTATTAAGTTTAAACATATTTATTTTACATCGATTGCGAAACAAGTTATTACAACTTAGATTAATCACTCTCGATGGCTTCCTGGGTAGAACCAGTACTATGCAATGTGGATTAATTATCTTGCTCAAGGATAAATAACGTGGCCGCGGCGAGGATCGAACCCACGACCTCTCGATCTGGAGTTCGGCGCTCTACCACTGGACCACGCACTCCAGCTTTCTTTGTTTATTTAATGTTAAGTGGTCGCGCGTGGTAGATGTCAATTGGTTAGTTATGTTGTTTTAGACTACATTCAATGTACACTCGTCACGGTGATTAGTGTTGAGGTATATTTGTAGCAGGCCGATTACAAAAGAGAAATTGAACAAGTTTGGCTTTTTGACAATTTCGATGTCGCCAGACATTTTCGCCAAACTTTAAAATTTAGAGCCATTTTCTTTTTTCTTTCGCCATTGGCGCCATTGGCGATGCCCAGAGGAGAGCCTGCTTAATGGAATTAAGGCGGGACCACGTCATGGATGACCGGACAGATTGTGACTATGGTGACGTCTACCTAAATCCTGAAAGGGATGGTAACGTCTGATTGTTGTATCGTCCATCTTGTATCCTCCATCTTGTATTGTCGTACCGTTAACCCTTAGCCCGCCATGAATATATAATGGACTGTCCTTTCTTTAAATTTAGACCATTACATTTATGAATTGACTGATGAGCAGCCGGACATTGTAAACCCTGATCAGCCTGCGAGTTACTCTTAGGCTGATATGGGTTTACAATGGACGCAAATGCTGTTGTACTCGCCCTTAGCAGGCAAAGGGTTAATGATGCATTCACCCTTATAAAATGTAATATAATTCATTTTGGTGATTTAACTCAATACAAATAAAGATTCTAGAAAACGCATTCGGATGTTGCGCAATTGGACACCTGGTGTTATCAGTTTGCTGTGAGTCACAAAAATAAAATGCCATCCTAGTCGTTCGAGTAAGTCTGGTTTAATAAAACCATTCGTAATTGAATAATAAAAATCCTAGATACGTTTTTCGATACTCTATGATGATATGAAACTGATATTAAAACTCTATACAACATGCAATATTCTTAAAGTAACTATCCGCCAACAACAGCCAAATGTTACATAATATGTACACCGTTTCAAAACCTACTGACGATGAGGTATATGTATAACTTAAATATTTACTTACTTATTTTGAGAATCCAAACTCTTTAGACACAACATAAACGGTTTTAACTAGCTAGGCCAAACCTCAACACTGGAGCGTCGAATTAAGAGTTACCATCTCATAATTCATTTTACGTATATTCAATCACGGATATTTTTAAAACCGTTAATAAATCGGCTCATATGCGTTATTATATGACATGAACACCTGGATAGAGTTTTGATAAACGGTTTTGTAGTGCAATTTTGCCGTTATTTGGCGGGTTAGTTTCTTTAAACCTTTGAACCTTCCATTATGAATTAAACATTATCGTTTCTCGTAAATATGTCATTAAGATTTAAATATTATCGTTTCTCGTAAATATGTCATTAAGGTTTGATCATCTTCACGCTTAAGCTTAGTCCTCAAAGTTTTACTGAGTCCTCTAAAAGTTGGAGAGCTTGTTTTATGTGGTTTACATTTTGCGAGTATGTTAATATTCATTTCCACTGCATAATTGCTATATGTCCCCCCAGGATAATCCCAAAACTGTAGCGTCAAATTAGGACTTTTCAATCCATTCCATTTTACGAATATTCAATCACGTATGTTTTAAGAACCCATGAATAAACATATACTTATAATTGGCTTGTACGCCGGAACCCCCGCAAAGCTATTCAATAAGTGTCCGTCTAACGGTTGTTAGACGGATACTTTTCAGCGCACGAAATCTTTAAGTAGACGCACGAGAGACACGCTCACGTGCATATCAATCCTCGGGCTAAGAACACACAAATGAAGACTGGACACAATATCCCCGTGTGTTTCATAACAGTCTTACACACGTCGATATAAAGGCAGTGTTTCATGTGTTTTAAAGGTTAAATAAATTAAGGCCATGTATTTTTTAAATTTGTATTTGTATTTTAACAGCACAATGGTCAAGATTAATTTGAGAAGATTGTGTAGCTTATGGCGGAATCGTTATGGCGGGCTTTGTATCCTCTGATGTACATGCAGCTGTAATGATTTGTTGACGTAGACGTTGTTTTATATGCCAGTATGGTGATATACGCTCCTGTGTCCTATTCTTTCTGTAATTAGTTGCTCGTCGAATCCATCTTGGAACAATGTAGTTGCTATAGTAACCTGTAATTGTTTAAATATAAAACATGTCATTGTCTACATAAACTGTAACCATATAAGACTGCAACTTGCATGTAAAAATATTCAGGATTACCTGAGTTCTATTTCCCCTTTTATTAATGCATTTTCAACGGGATTACGAAAAGGGGTCATATTTCTGAAGGATTATGACCCATTTTGTGTAATCCCCTTGAGATTGCATTTGCAAAAGATAAACATTAGAATGTAAATAATATTAACCTTTTTTAGATGAAACTCACAGTTTAATATATTTACACCTGTCTAGGCAGAGTTACCCTTAAATTATAAATACATACTTGATACATGTAACTATGTGAATTAGTCAATACACACATGACCTTGAGTATGACATTAGCCGAGTATGGATCAATACACACTTTTATCAAGTTCAAATTTATTATTCAAGTACAGCAGTGTCTAGATAAAAGTGTAAACATATTAAACTGCAAGTTACAAGTAAAATATTCTCTTTCATATTTTTCTTTTGTTTATCTAACTTTCAACGGGATTTCGCAAAAGGGAACATTATCTTTATATATATTATATATACAAATATATGAATTGTTAAAATGGCATGCGACAAAACACACACACACACACACACACACACACACACACACACACACACACACACACAACAACAATAATTGTCAAAAGAAAAAGGTCAGAAAAAAGTGGTTATAAGTAAAAACCTGACAAAGTAAATGAATAAAAAAAAAGTAGAAGGAAATGGAAAAAATGTTTAGTTTGTCGTGAATAGCATTAACTTGCTTATGTAAACGTAAACAATGTATAATACGCTTAACGCGTTATTGTCCCTTACGGAGTTATTACATTGGATATTAAGGACTATCGGTCAGTCATCTTTGAAAAGAAAATCCAAAATGGATGTCTCGTGTGCCATTTATAGATAAACTGACATTTCTATGGACCAATTTATTTAACATATAAAAAAACAAAACATCTTCGAGTAAAATTGTACCAAATTTTTCGAATATAAAGGGCACTATTTCTGCCAAATAAATATTGTTTCTGATATTATGTTCACATCAATAGTGTTGAATTAATGTCATCTCTTATATCATTGACATTGTTCATGCCTATTATATGCATTTGGATGAAAATTTCCATTAACCATACCCCATCCATTTTGGATTTTCTTTTCAAAGATGGCTGACCGATAGTCCTTAACCGAGAAGTAAAATAATGACATACATCAAATATTAGCAAATTGGTGATTTACTATAGTGTTCGGAGAATTATTAAAATCAGAAAAAATAGACCAATACCTCTATAATAAATCTGTAAATCCAGTAGTTCAGCTCGTGTGCCTGGAGATTTACAGATAATGGTGGCACTAACGTACATGCGTAACTCTGTGCTATTTAGTCTTGAAGTACTTTGTCGTTGCGCCATTTCCTCTACGCATTCCAAACGTGTACACTCCACAAAGAGTTCTTTTGAATCTTTTTAGATGTTCTCGATTTTCTCATTATTTCAACTTCATTATCACTCGACATTTTAGTAAAATGTTTTTTCACACGAACTATCGGCAGCAACGATTTGCAAAAAGACGCAATTATCCAAGTCGTCCCGTTACCCCATTTCATCCATATTAAATTGACCCATTATGAGGTCATTATCCATATGAAATAAATCATCTTTGTCCTTTGTAATACACATTTCACTAAAAATTAAATCCGTCTCAACATTAAACATGTCTTCTGAAATTTTTGTAGACATTTACAACCAGCTACCACGAGGACAAGCACGTGGCGCGACAGCACGTCATTCCGTGCATATCATGTGTGTTGTTATTTGGAGTTGAATAGGCCAATGTAAAATATTCTATACAAGATGTCAGATATATTTCCTTTTTTAAAACATTAATAAGAACTGATTTTCAGTGGATCCATCACGTATATCTTTAAAACAAGAACAGCTATTTTGCTACCCGTCGTACAAGTCAGATACACGTACTCGTCTAACTACAAAAGTGTCCTCTAACAGACGTTAGGCGGGCGATTTGCTTGACCTAAAAAAAATATTTACTCGGCTTCGCCTCGTAATTATTAGTTGTTCGGTCAAGCAAACTGTCCGTCTAACGTCTGTTAGAGGACACTTTTGTAGTTAGACTCGTACTGTATCTATTACTTGTATACATTATTGTATAACCTGAACACCTGGATAGAGTTTTGATACACGGTTTTGTAGAGTAATTTTACCGTTTTTTTTGGCGGGTTAGTTTCTTTAACAATAAGGATGTCCACGAGACAGTTAAAACTCTGATCAACTGTAGAACTTTTATTCTTCAGCATTTGTTTTTTTCATTTTTCAACAATTACTTTGTATCGGAGGTATAACTTTAAAACTGAAACATGGTTTGGACAATTTACCTCATATAACATAACGTAATAAACGCTCCACTCCTCCGTAGGATTGACATCTCAGACAATTGTATGGGACTGGTCGGTCCTATTTAGATTGATATGACCAGTATCTTTCTCTCGGACGTGTCAGATAAGAAGGTTACAAAGATTAGCTGGCCGGAGTATTCATATCCTAGCACAAACGAGGTCACTTAGTTTGTATAGACCTACAAAGCAAGCTTAAGGCTTGGTATTGGGTTTGACTGTTAGTACAAGATAAACTGTACCACCCACACCTTTTATAGTTTTTGCAATCGCGAACCATATTGTCATTACCGAATAATGCCTGGTTCCATTATATCGGACAAAACAGTATATTCATATATACATGATAATGTATGTGTTATGCATATAATGCATTTTAATGCAGCTTTATTTGTAAGAGAAAATAACCTGGCGGGGATATCTGTATTTACACCGTCCCGATTTATTGAGATAATATAGGGTAAGAGTGAAGTTTGTCGCACACCAGAACCTGGATTAACCCCCCCCCCCCCACCTCTCACCTCCACCCCCCCCCCCCCCCCCACCCCCTACCCCCCTCCCAAGCGGACGTGCTTGCCACTGACCGTTCCAAGGCTGCAGCTCTTTTTATGTTTTTGATGTTATGTCTTGCCTTTTAGTCATTTTCGTTATTAATGTTTGTTTCTATGCGGGTTTTATGTTGACAGAAGTCCTTGAATGCTTCATTTCCAGCTGGACTTTTATATCTACGTTTGCTGCTGATCGTGAAGGTAAATGTGAAGGAAAACAATATTTCACAAAAGAATCAGAAATTATCCGACACAAATTATCAAAGACGTCAAATAGACAAGAATTACTATGGGAAAGTAAGCAACAAGATGTATGTATACTGAAAAAAAAAAGAAGAAACTTCCGATACGTTGGATTGAGGATATTAAAAAGATGTCATACAACGTACGAATTTATTCTATGCTAATATTAAGTTCCTTCTATTCCCATTTCCTTCAAAGATAAGTGACCAACATATCATCATGAATAAAAAGAGACTACGGCTGAAACGTTATAGAAGTCAATAACCAAAATCACACTTTAATACCGAGTATGACCACACCGCACAGCATCAACCCTCATTCTTACTAGATTGTCATCCCAATAAAATGGGACAGTATAAATAAATACCAGCCAGGCCATTAATCTAAACTGCTAGGCAGCATTAATAAGCAACATCAATACAACACAGAGATAATCATGTACATATGAATAAAACAAATCTTGGATATTACTATATATATGGAAAAAATATGTTTTCTTATATCTAAAGTTTTATGTTAATTACTGAAGGTAACATGTTTTATTATTTATTATTCAATAGTAACTATATTGTTAAAATAATATTTATATTCAAGTGTTAAGTTTTTCCGTTCAGTGCAGATACCATTGCATATTAATTGTTTTCAGTACGGAAATGAAAGAAACTAACCCTCTAAATAACGGCAAAATTACACTATAAAACCGTTTATCAAAACAGTAGCCAAGTATTCATGTCATATAATACTGTATATGTGCGGATTAAAAGTATATGTTTATTCAACGGTTTAAAATACCCGTGATTTAATATGCGTAAAATGAATTATGAGTTGGTAACTCTTAATTTGACGATCCAGATTTGGGTCTTGGCCTGGCTAGTTAAAGCGGTTTATAGAGTTTGGATTTTCAAAATGGGCAATATATCCTGAACAAAAGAAGTTTAGCACAACTTTTTAGGTTAGTATATTAAACATATGATATAATTTTATGAAAATATTAGAAATACTAGGATATTTTCAAAATTTTTTGTTGTTTTATTATTTTCAAAGCGAAATATCAGAATTATCTCCAATATATTAAAAACAACTTATTTCGTTATACAAACGCATTGCATTAAATGTTTGCATTGACAGAAATTGACCATTCTGTCATTGTTAAAAGACAGTTGAAATGTGTTCACAAACGATTGTTATTCTAAAACATAATTGGTTCAGCTTTCCTAATTTTAAAATTACGTCCTTTTTTATTGAAATAAGAACGATTTTCGATAACCTATAAAAGTATGTTGCCACCGTATATGCATTCTTTTTATCACCGCCTTTGTTTACAAATGACTTTGTAGCATTATTAATGGGTCATATTAATGGGTCATATTTATAATTGACCTCGAACATATACGGCTTTGTATCTCATATATGGAATTGACATGCATTGTATTTGCTAAATATATTTTGTCAGTATATATATATATATAGTAGCTTAAGAAGCGGTGTACATATGTTGTAAACATTTGACAGTTGTTGGCGGGATATCTACTTTAATGGTTTCCGATATATAACCATGATCAAATGTTTCGTGAACTTGTTTTGTCAACAGACAATAAACCACATATTACGGCAGATTCGATTCTGCCGTAATATGTTGTTTGACGTTCACTTACGATACTTATTATATGCTACGTTTGTAAAATAAGCAGTTCATTATTATTATATAAAACCTTTTATATAAGCATCATATGAGTATCATATACAATTTGACAAATATATTTACCTTAAATTGATATAAAAACTGTGTGTGTTTTAATAACGAAACTTTTATGATTTCATTCTCATATGTGTAAGATATGAAACTGATATTAAAAATCATATAAAACGTTTCATATGACAATTATGTGTGGCTTCATTAAAGTAATAATCATATCAGAATAAATGATTCCCATATAAAAGAAATGCAGTCATATGTGTATTATGTATGGAAAAAATATTTTTACACGAGTATATGAACATTTCTATGAAGGATCTTCCATAAAGTTTGTAGAATGCTGTTTCCTGTTTTTATTTCTACGGCCAGCAGAGCTTAAGGGATGCCAAATTGTCCATCGTCCGTCCGTCCGTCCGTAAACACTCTAGCGCTTTCATTGTGAATATAACATTTACCAAACATGGTCAGGATCTTTATATCAATCTCGGGAAATTGAAAACCAGCCAGATCGCTTGCACCTTCTTTTGATATATGATCTGTAATAAGCTTGGCCAGATTGTTTATGTTAATAAAAGCTCGGTGAATTTCGAAAAACAGCTAAATCGGATCTGGAATAATAAATGTATGACCCTTTACTTTATTGAAAAATGCTATTTTCTACATTTTAAACGCTCTATCTTCTTCGCTCTATACTTGATCTTCATACAACTTTGCCAGATTGTTTATATTCATAAAAGAAAGGTTCGGAAACCAGCCATATCGGAGTAGTAACATGAGAGTTATGGGCCTTGATTTATTGAAAACATGTCATATTCTGCCTTGTCAACAATCTAGCATCAGCATGTTATCATTTTTGTAAAGTTTTATATACTATTTTTTTCATTACATACATCGAACAGTAGTATGATAATCTCCAAAGTGGAGGATATAAGGTTCATTATCATCCTAATCATGCAGCTGAACTGTATAACTACATACTGGTTAGAAAGTAAAATAACAAAACCAAATATTACTGATTCGCCAAAGACATCATATTTTAAATAAGGAAAACAAAACACTGTAATGGAGAAGTTTCCTACCCATTTGTCTCTTTTCATACATACATACTTTTCCATACTTTTGCATATGTTGTCATAATGATTGTGAGACTCATTTTGTTTTGCAAATAGGAGCTTCTCCGAAGACATTAAGATTTTGTAAGGACATTAATATAGTATTGTCAGTAACATCATCTTTGGAAATGACAAGCATGATCATGTTTTTTTAAATAAACTGCTCCTTACTGCAGAAAATGTATATTCAGTCAAACATTAAAAAACACTAATCCTACTTTAACAGTTTTTAAAAATTGTATTCAAATGCTTTTAAAGTTGAGAAATGAATAGCCTGCAAGAATATGAAACACTACATTTTTAAAAAGAAATGGCAAACATACATGGCTTTACTATAAAAAAAAATCACACACAAAATAAAACAAATGGTGGACCTGACTTCAAGTAATATCGTAGTTGACTTGATGAATTCAACATCCATTATGTTTTATTTATAAGATTCCCGCTTTGTAGATAAGTTGTCCATTTATTCCATTAATACACACTATTTCTCCCTTTTATAATGCCACTTTATATGTTTTTCATAGAGTTTCTATATTAAACATAAAAAACTATTCCAATATTTCTAGAATTGTAACATACAGCTATGTAAAGCTGAACAGTTATGCTATTCATGTTATCTCTCCTGAATATGGGGCAATATATCTCTCTTGCTAGGCATGACTATGGACATGTTTGTTTGTATGGTGTTTTACGTCATTTTCAACACATGTACGGTTATATGTGACGGTCGATTTTTTTGTGGTGGAGGCAGACCACCCACCTTTCCTGGGTAGAACAAGTACTGTACACCCCCGCCATCCGTAAGAATGGACACTTCCTCACTTACAAGTCGAGCTCCCAGTGGGTTTCGAACCCGCAGCGGTGAGAGGCGAAGGTTTACAACGCAACGTCGTTAACCATTCGGCCACGGAGTCGCTTCTATGGAAATGTACTTTCTGACTATTATACAAATGAAAGAAGGAACTATAGATGTGTAGTGGAGAAAGACACTCGATATTGTTCATGGAATATGCTAAACATGGAACATTGACTTGATTCAAATGAGTTCTCTCTTTAAAAAGAAAATATTATGAATATTATGTTATTACTTATTGTATCATTTAACATATTGTTGTAATTGCTCCACTACTCATAGAGACACATGGAAATCTTTAGGATTGTATGAAACTTTAAAATGAGCACCTACATTTACTAATGAAGAGTGATTTTGATTTCAGGCTTACTCGTATATATACAGACTTCTGTTTTATTAAAAATAAATTAAAAAGTGTCAGTTATATAGATTTCTTTCCTCATTAATTGAAATATTTAAAATGTTCCTTTAACATGTTTCTGACGCAATTGATAATAATGCAAAATAATTTTCCCTTGAAATATTCAAATGTTGTTAATATGAAGTGTGTGCAACGAAATCCTACAGAACACCACGTTGAGACTGCCATGTTTTCTCATAAAAACTAACAAATTGAATATAAATTGTCATGAATGATTGGAATTGAAACAAAAGCCAGCAAGCAAATGCTAAAAAAGTAGAATTCTGAGGAAAGATCATGTCAGTCATATAAAAATCATTAGTTCGTTGAAATCGTACATTGACTATTAAACTGAGCATTGGAGCCTACTGACCGTTCTAAGTCGGTAAACCTGTCTTCACCACCCTTTCTGTTGTTTTTTGTCTCTTTCATTGTATTTCCAAGTCCTTGTTTGCAGTACAGTGCGATGCCATTGCGTTCGGACGATGTGGTTTCTATAGGACCCTATATCTCATTTTAACAATAAACTTTTTAAGAGCTAAAGGGCTATTATGTCACAAATTCAATCATCAATTGTATCATACTAGCTACATGCTGGAATTTTAATTATAAATATACATTCATATATTAAATGGTGATATATATGTATATATTTGTAGCTTTATATGTTTTTCTATCACTAACAATGTTATTATTGAGTTATACATCTATGCACGCATCTAGTGAATGTATTTTAATATTATATTTTGCTAAAGGTACAATCTGAACATATCATATATAACCATGTAATATGTGAAACAATGACAGGTTAGGAGTTAAAGGGCTATTATGTCACAAATCCAATCATCAATTGTATCAAACTAGCTACATACTAGAACGTTAATGATAAATATACTTGCATATATTACTTGGTGATATACGCTATTTCCAGAGTGTACCTTTAAAACAAAAGAGTATGACAATTACAAAAGATAGGAGGTGTGCGTGTTTTTAATGATCCCCTGCAGTACTCGTCGACATACCCTGGTGAGCTGTAGATGGGCACGTCCTGGTGTTCCGATGGTCTGGACGAGGATGACATCCCCTGGTGAGCTGTAGATAGAAGGTCCTCGAAGGTCTGGACGAGGATTACATCCCCTGGTGAGCTACAGATGGGCACGTCCTGCTGTTCCGATGATCTGAACGAGGATGACATCCCCTGGTGAGCCGTAGAACGGCACGTCCTGCTGTTCCGATGGTATGGACGAGGATGACATCCCCTGGTGAGCTATAGATAGGCACGTCCTCGATGGTCTGGACGAGGATTACATCCCCTGGTGAGCTGTAGATAGGCACGTCCCCGATGGTCTGGACGAGGATTACATCCCATGGTGAGCTGTAGATAGGCACGTCCTCGATGGTCTGGACAAGGATTTCATCCCCTGGTGAGCTGTAGCTGGGCACGTCCCCGATGGTCTGGACGAGGATGACATCCCCTGGTGAGCTGTAGATAGGCACGTCCTCGATGGTCTGGACGAGAATTACATCTCCTGGTGAGCTGTAGATGGGCACGTCCCCGATGGTCTGGACGAGTATTACATATCCTAGTGAGCTGTAGATGAGCGCGTCCTGCTGTTCCGATGATCTGAACGCGGATGACATCCCCTGGTGAGCTGTAGATGGGCACGCCCTGCTGTTCCGATGATCTGAACGAGGATGACATGTACGGTGATGATGATGAAAGGCTTTTCTTTACACACGCCAAATGGCGGCCTTTTGACGAGCATTTCAAAAGGAGATTACGGTTGCAAAGAGTCCGGTCCAGTAGAAGCCGACATCCCTCATCCAAAGAAGTTTACTGTAGAACAGCAGTAGTAGTAGTAGTAGTAGAGTTGGTAGGAGCGTAGAAGTCCAAAGTAGTCTGTAGATTATTATATTCTCAAAGAAGATTAATTGCTGAATTCTTTTTTATCCAGTCGCATTGCCTGCAGAATTGTAACTAGGTCACTACGATTGCCTACTCGAAATCGTCTCAGCCATTGGCTTCTTCGTTTTCCACACCGTTTTGTTCTGGTAATTTTAGAACCCTAGGTGGCCCAACATCATACAACGGTCTGTTTTAACGGATAGTGAATAAGGGGAGAAAAACAGCTTGCAATACCGTCGATTGCGAGATTAGATTTGATGAAGAGATCCGAATGAGATGACGAATAAATGGGGAGAATATTTTGAGAAAAATTATTCCGATCTAGAAAAACCTCAATTTGATAATCAATTTGTTGAGTTTGTTAACTGCGAAATAGAAACGATAAAATGAATAAATGATGAACGGTTTAATACAAATATTACTTTGGACTTAATAAAACACGTTTAAAGAAAGACAGTAAAGGGAAGCAGGCTCATGTGATGGGGTTTATTCTGAGCACTTGCTATTTGGTGGTGAAAACTATACAATAGTCTTTCTTCCTATTTACCGACATGTATAATGGATGTTTCATCCCGGTAGATATGAAAAAGGGTATTATAATTACCATATTCAAGCGAGGAAAGAAACGCAATAATAATAGTTATAGATCGATAACATTGTCATACGCTATATTAAAGATTTATTAAAGTATTATACTTGAAAACATAATAGACAGTATAGACAGTATAGGCGAACCTCTATCTGCATTACAGGGGGATTCAGACCTGGATAAGGCTGTAGTATGTTTTCATTTATATTATATGAACTAGTTTACTTCAGTCAATAAAACAAAAGCAAACTGTTTGTTGCGTTTAATGATGTAAGGCTTTTGATAGACTATGGCATAAAGGCCTGTCGTATAAATTGCATACAATGGGTCTTAATATCAAATTATAAAGATAATCATGGATATTCACACATCCATGACAAGCTATGTATTGTATAAATATATGGAAGCACTTTATTTCAAAATCAGAAAGCCATAGGCCCATGTGATCATACAATATTATACATATACATTTTAACAGACGTAGCAAGATCCGTACATATATGTATTAACAAATATCAGATGCAAAAATAAACACAGTTATACTGTTTACTTCTTTTTAGAGAACACAAACAGAAAACAAAAATAGAGACAAACACATGAACACGTCAGAATTTCCATTTAAAATTTCACGGAGAAGGTGACTTAACATATATAAATATATCAATGTTATGGTTGATGTGTTATACTTAATCGTATCCATGTCATGAACATATAAGCACATACACATACGTTTCAAACACAATCAAAAAAAAAAGCTCTAGTTGCATTTTCAAGTGTGACAAAACCACCACACACAAATATGCATGACGATGTGAAAATAAAATATTATAATATTAAAATAACACAAAACATTACAATTGAGAAGGAGAAAACCAGAAAATGAGACATGGAATTACAATTACATCAAATCAATTCATTAGCGTTTTCCTCATTTCAAATGCTTTAAAAATATACACATTTAAATGTTTAATTTCTTTTTCACTTTTGCTGTAAAAAAAGTTCTTTTAATTTGAACATGATCGGTCGATTCCAAACGTATTTTTTATTATATATTTTTCGGATGTCATTAAACAGTTCGCAATCTAAAATGAAATGAAACTCGTCTTCAATTTTGTTGCAAATTATACATAGTCTATCTGCTAATGGTATACTTCTAGATATATGCCACCTACCAGTCTCTATAGCAAGGCTATGGGACGAAACAATAAACCTCGTCATCGATATTCTACATTTTGGTATGTTTATGCACTTAAGAAATAATTGAAAAATTAAATCAAAACTAACAATTTCTTTAAAATATATTGCTCTCGATGAACTTTCTAAACGTTCATGCCAAGACTGTATTTTATTATCATGAAGTCGTTGCTTAATTATACCTAAGAAAAGATTCCCATCTCCGACGCTCTGGTTTATCCACACGTAGTAAAAATCCATTGACGATAATAAATCGCGAACTAGGGTTACCCATGATACTTTGTTTGGGTAAATATCAGCATCTGTTTTTAAAACATTATAAATAACTTTGCAATACTTGTTTTCACTGCTGTTTAAAATCTTTAACCAATATTTAATAATTCTATAAAATCTGTTATTGATAAGGCTAAACCTGCCCAGAATACACAAAGTCATTTTGCGTTGTACGTTTTACTTTCAATATACGTTTGCAATAAAGTGTATGTATTCTTTCAATGTAGTTTGCACTGTGGAAACCCCACAATTCGCAAAAATAATTTAAAATGGTCAATATAAGCTTGTCAAATAGTTCCAATCTATTATATATAGAAACGTCTGTAAAGTTTAGAGATATTTATTCAGTTTGAATATTGCTTTTTTGTGCTTTACCCTCTAACGTTAATTGCGTTTCACTGAAAGAACCGCCTTGGGTAAAACCAATTCCAAGGTAAGTAAGTGAATTCACAATTTCAATTTGTACACTATTGAAAAGGAAATTTAAATTACGTGGTAACAATCCAGCTTTTCGGAAAACAATTATTTTAGTTTTTTTGACATTCACTTTCAACTTCCATCTCTCGCAGTAATCAGACCTTTTTGAAGACCTTCAGCGCTTTCTGCGAAAATAACAATATCGTCAGCATATAGCAAGAGAAATAGTTTTGTCACGTATACCTCGATACCTTCAAATTCATTTAAAATGAAATATTCCTCACTATCTTTTTAGAACATTGAGAAAAGAAAAGGAGATAAACATTCTCCTTGACGCACCCCGAGCATGCATGAAAACTCGTTGCTTAACGTATTATTGTATTTGACTCGTGACTTAATACTATTATACATACTTTTAACTACATTAAACATTTTACCTCTTACACCCAATTGTATTAATTTATACCACATACTGTTTCTGTCTATATAATCAAAAGCTTGTATAAGGGGTACAGATCGGAGTGGTTCTGTATTAAGCAAGGTACCCGGCAAGGTGGGAAAATCTCTCCCTTTATGTACTTATGCGTCATAAATGAACTGATATATATCCTGTCTGCTAGCGTATAGGTGATAACAGTTTCTGTTGTCCAACTTCCGCGGATGATATGACTGGTATCACTTTCTAAAAAAGGTCTTGATAATATGTTCGCCTTTTGGGACAATTATGCGAATTCAATGAAAATAAACGAAAATATACAAGGTCTAATCGATTATGGTATATAGGTAGTAACTAAAAGAAATGCTAAACTATACACATCTCGGTATAGCTGTTGATAAATATCTTACTATAAGTAAATATGTTGATGAATCTTGTAAGAATATCCAAAGTACATTTTTTGGTCGAATAAACAATGGTCTGATACAGGATCACGGATCATGCAGGACTATATATAACTCCATTGTCTTATACAAGGCTTTATTTTGTTATGAAGCCTGGACAAGCCTGAAAAAATCAGATTTAATTTCGTTAGAACGAGCTAATCGTTTTTGCATAACATTTAGTCAATCATTGCCTAAAAGATCTAGAACAGACATGGCATTATCTCTATTCAATTAAATGCTAATCGAGTACGAAATAGATAAGAAAAAGCTGCAACTTCATGGCCAATTATGTCGTCTTAGTGTTCGTTGTGCAGCAAAGGATATATTTATTTTACGTCTCGCCTGTTATATGTTATATTTCAATAATAGCTCACTTGGCTCAAGAAGAGATGGAGCATCAGTGTGAACTATGTGAAACACAATATTATTTTAAGGTAGACCATGTTCTCGGCAGCTGTATGTTTTTAAATGATATTAGAAGAAATTTTTGATATAGCTTGGAAACAAATTTCGGTATGGATATTTATAGATATGTTGTACGCCTTAATCTAGAGGGAAAAGTCCATATATTACTCGGTGCATGCGATTTAAATCTGCAAAACGTGGTGAATACTGCAAGTAATTTAGAATACTTTACGCTGAACTCTGTTTACTTTGTTTATAATATGTGGACTTCTTATAGTTCGGCTTTATTGAATCATATTTAATCATCTCGTTTTTCTTGGATAGAGACACGTTAGAAAAAGCATGTGAGTGTGAAGCGTGTTTGTTAACTTATGGGACCAACGAGCCCAATATAGGTGGCTTTGAAGTAGAATACCTCTTAAGCCGGTGCTAGTGGGCGTGAGAGGTGTTGCTTCTTTCATTACTTCTCATGAACAGTCTCAATAAAACCGAGTCTGCTGCTTTATTTTCTTAACTGTGTTTTTTGCTCCCAAAGGATCACCTTTATCAATATTTATTGTACGTATTAATCATTATGATTAAAAGCATATTGACCATTTTACTTAGAAACGTTTTTTTGGTGAATAATGCAAGCACATTTCTAATACGGACCGTCAGTAAAGTGTTTTCATTTACTGGGTCTGCGTGTCTAGTAGTTTGACTGTCAGCGAAGTGTTTTCATTTAATGGGTTAAAACTTGTCTTCACTCAACAACGGGTATCTATGTCATTGTTTACTTAAAGTCTGTGGTATACAACTAAGTTAAAGCAGTCAGCAATCGAATTGCAATTATTAGTAACTATCAAAAATCCGTGCTGGATTAATGTAATATGATGTCTGTTTATCATACGAATAACAAGCTGTTTTATTTGGCTCATGTGAATATAATATGAAATGTTTTAAGGAAGTAATTGATTTATGTCAGGACGTATTATATATACGCCTTCCAATTGTATCAGCTCAGTTAAGATAAATTGCATAGTTGGACATGTATTATTTGTAATACCTACACTGTTGCCATGCTTTGTGAAAGTGTATGTTGTATCATCACGGTCTTTTAAGCCTATGGGAAATACATCATAAAACTATGTTTAAATACAATCAAACAATCATTATATATGAAAAATTTATATCTTAATAAATATAACAATAATACTTATTTAATATCACATTATATAATCTTGTGTTTCGTTTCGACAAAGGACATTCATGTAGTATACTATTATTTCTAATTGAAATTCGACTCACTTAGTTGAAGTTATACAATAATATTTTGCCGATAGTAATGTTTAACAAGGAGGTTCGTAATTGATAACACATGTTGTAATCTTTTGGTTTTCGTTTCGACAAGGGACACATGGTATTATGATAATTAGAACCTCTAATCACCACCATATAGTGTTATTATTATTATTTTATTTTTCATTTGCAATTTACGACTTAAATTCATCTTTGTTGTATGTGTCATATGTGATTTGTAAATATTCTGTATTTTGAACAGTTAAAGTGCTGATTTATTTAAGTCACATGTATTGTACGTATGCTATTTATATGTTGATTGTATATATTTTGACTACCTTGACTGTAATATGTATGTATACTCTCCTATGCTTGGAGTAAATAAGGATCTGCTACTACTACTTTAACAGTTGTATTCAAATGTTGTTTAAAGTTGAAAAAAAAAAAATATATATATTTTTTTCTAAAGTATCCATTACATATACAATTGAATTGAATTGGGGTTTTAAGCCGCACCAACACATGAAAAGGTTATATGGCGCCTAGCAGGCATGAACATGCCAGGCTCATCTTCCATGTACATCGAGATAAAATATGGAAAATGGGCCTAGAACCTTCTCACCCTGAACTGCAGAGTTGCTGCAAATTCTACATATACAAACATAGTACATACATCTTATTTTACATATTGATAACAATTGCATACATACTGCAAACAAGGTGTAGTCATACTCATTTTATTCTATTTTGTTAAAGGGACACATGGCGAACATAAGTTACATTCAAGTATTAAAATAAGTATCTCGTTTATTAAACCTGCCATATTCTATCTAAATGTTCAAGTATACAACTAATGCATTATCATCAAAATTTTGTAATATGTAAAATCAATTTACATGTACCTTGAATTATTTAAACACTTAACTTTAATGACTAGAAGTATGTAGGTCATATTGAAGACCAACAGGACGCTGTGAGTTTTAAACTAATTAAGATTGCCAAGTGTCCCCTTAAAATTAACTCAGCATATGTATACAGTATCTTAATCTTTAGTATTTTAAATAAAGGTATAGGAAGATAAAAATATTATTTAGCAAAATAGATTACTGTAGAGCGAACAAGGTGGTGCCATCATGTGGTTTATGTTTTGACACGTGTCAGTATATTTAAATATACTATTATGTATAGATTTGCATGAATTTGTTCACACGTATGCACCTTTATATATCTCATATACACATATCTACATACACATCTACACATAGACACACACACTAGCGGAGAGAATTCCGGATCATACATGTATGTCCATTTTACTGTAGATAAAATATCAAATACGCCCTCAGTATAATTTTTTTTTTCGCTCGCTTTGCTCGCTCGACGCATCATGGCTATTGAGTGGTTTAATTAACACATTGTTAAATCCTTTTATTTGAAAACGGACTTTTTTATTCATACATGTATGTCCATGTTACTGTAGATAATATATCAAACAATTTCGATGCATACCCTCAATATAAAAAAAAAATCTCGCTCGCTCGACGCATAATGGCTAATGAGTGGTTTAATTAACACATTGTTAAATCCTTTTATTTGAAAACTGACTTTTTATTCATACATGTATGTCCATGTTACTGTAGATAATATATCAAACAATTTCAATGCACGCCCTCAGTATAAACAAATTTCTCGCTCGCTCGACGCATAATGGCTAATGAGTGGTTTAATTAACACATTGTTAAATCCGTTTATTTGATAACGGACTTTTTTTTATTCATACATGTATGTCCATGTTATTGTAGATAAAATATCAAACAATTTCGTTGCACGCCCTCAGTATAATAAAAAAAATTCTCGCTCGCTTCGCTCGCTTGACACATAATGGCTAATGAGTGGTTTAATTAACACATTGTTAAATCCTTTTATTTGAAAACGGACTTTTGTTATTCATACGTGTATGTCCATGTTACTGTAGATAAAACATCAAACAATTTAGATGGACGCCCTCAGTATAATTTTTTTTCTCGCTCGCTTCGCTCGCTCGACGCATAATGGCTAATAAGTGGTTTAATTAACACATTGTAAAATCCTTTTATTTGAAAACGGACTTTTTACCCTATAAATGCACTACCGCAAACGTTTTATGAGGTTAGAGACGGACCCGAAAATTGACCAAAATATTACGCCCCCCCTAAGCTGAAATCCTGGATCCGCCCCTGACACATGTATGTATGTAAAAGTAATAAATTCAAATATTCACCATTATGTTATGTATAGACACGTATCCATATATTCTCACATATTCACCTTCTATATTATGTTCAAATATTCTACCCAATATCTGTATACATGCATCCATAATATATTCTCAAGTATATACAACTTTGCAGATATACAGACATGTACACACATAATTCATTATCTACACACTCACTGTATGTATTGTTTTGTATATACTGCTATTAAGATAATAAACCCTTCAGAATATGCATGGATTGCTTTTCTTTCCAGTGGGGGAGGGGTTGGGGTAACAATTATACAAAACATTTTCTGGAGCATATATATAACGACAGGAAAAATTACAATCTTAAAAAAAAGCTAAGAAGTAGACAACAGTGTTTTACTATGATGATTGTTATGGTGTCCCTGAACTTTGACATAATAAAAAGTCTGTATCTATCTATTTTATTGACCAATGTTTATATATCGACTCCACATGGCTTCAATTTTTTGTACTTTTACATTTTTATATGCTATCCACTTTTCCACTTTGTATAAAGATATAATATGTTTTTTAAAGATATCTAGTAATGGGTTTTGCTTTTTCATCTTTTGCTGATATATAAAAAGTTTGGCTTGCATGATAATTTTGCTCAAAGTGATATCAAATTTATTATTTCCAAATAAGATATCTGTTTCTTCCCAAATTTTCAAAGTTATATTACATTTATTTCTAATGTATTCTGCAAGATATGACCAAAACTGTGTTACAACTTCACAATTCCAAAACAAGTGATGTATAGTTTCAGGTAAAATATTGCAAAAGCAGCACATGCTATTATGAATGTTCATTTTTGTTAGTAAATAGTTCCCAGAATTCTATGGTTGATTCTATGTTGTAACCAAAGTAATTTTGGATCTTTTGTTATTTTAAACGGTATTGCGTAAATTTTTTCGAAATTGTAGTTAGGTACTGTTAAAACTTCATTCTTCCATTTTATTAATGACTGTGGGTAAATATTTTTTTTAATCAACATATCATAAATTAATCTACAGCCTTTAGTATGTTTTTGGATTAGTGATAGTATAAGAGGGCGTAATGAGTTTGGACTATTATTGGGTAAATGTTTTATGTTCAATTTACCCAAGTAGTTTCTAATAGCAGTAAAAAGACCTTCATATTCTAAGAAATTAGACCTTATGTCATGTCGATTATTAAATTCTCTGTAAGAGTAAAGGTTTCCATTTGTGTTTAAAAGGTCATTGATTAATAAAATTCCTCCTTCGTACAATCTTCTATAGAAAACGCTTGAACCTCCGACCTTAATATCTGGATTATACCATAAATTAACAGCATGAAATTGCTGCCATGAAGAAGGTTTCACGTGTTCAGTAAACATTTTGTAACAGGAAACTACTTCTTTCCAATATGGATTATGTATTCTATGTAAATTTTGTTTGATAAAATCACTACCAAAATTAACTACGTCTGTGAAAATGGGGCACATTTTTTTCGCTAACTGAGTATATTTATTATCTGTCTGGAAAATTCTGCGAATCCAAGTAGTTTTTAAAGCTGACGTAAATTGTTCAATATCAATCATTCTTAGCCCCCCAAACTTATGATCTTGTATTATAATGGTTCGTTTTATTTTATCTTTTGCATTATTCCAGAGAAAGTTATAAAACATATTTTGAAGAAGTTTGATTTTATCAGGTGATGGGTTGGGGATTCCGATTATCAAATGATTAAGTTTAGATAGAGCTAGGCTTTTTTTCCCAAAGGGGTAAGTATTCTTTTAGACCAACTTGCAAGTAATCTTTTAATTTCCTCTATTTTAAGGTCATAATTTATTGTTATTATTGAGTTCAGGTTTGTTGAGAATGTAACCCCTAGTACAGTGAAATCGTCTTTTTTCCAACATAAATTGTACTCTGGACATAACTCTGTGTCGCTACCTTTTTTCGACCCAAACCAAATAAGTTTTGTTTTGTCAGTATTTATATTAAGGCCGGAGATTTGTGCATAAAATTTTAATGTCAACATGGTGTGTAGAAGTGAGTCTTTTGAGCCATCTAGAGTCAAACTGGTATCGTCAGCATATTGTGATACTAAAAAGTCAGTATTATCAACATGAATACCTTTAATTTTTGGATTGTTTCTTAACATTACAGATAGTACTTCTGCACACAGAATGAACAGGTAGGGTGACAATGAATCTCCTTGACGACAACCTCTTTGTAAATAGAACCAGTCTGACATATGCCCATTAACAATAACACATGACTCTATATTGTGGTAAAACAATTTTATCCAACTTATAATTGAAGGGCCAAAATTAAAAAATTGTAAAACTTTTGTCATGAAATTCCATGATACCGTGTCAAAAGCAGTCACAACGTTAATCAAGAGTAATAAGCCTGGAATATTGTATTTCTCAGCATAAAATAGTATGTCATACAGTAGTCTTATATTTGTTCCCATAAATCTTCCTGGTAAAAAGCCAGTTTGATCTTCATGGATAATAGTACATAACACATTTTTTATTCTAAACGCTATGGATGCTGATGCTATTTTATAAGAAACATTTAGAAGAGAGATCGGTATCCAGTTTTTCAAATATAATTTGTCTTTATTGCCTTTCGGAATGCAAGTTATAACTCCTTGTTTTTGTGTTATTGGGAGTTCTCCATTTATATAAGCATAATTTATTGTCCTAACTAAAAAATAACCCATATTGTTCCAGAAAAACTTATAAAATTCGACCGTAAATCCAGAATTACCTGGGCTTGTGTTGTTGGATATTCTTTTCAATGAATTAAGCATCTCTGTATAGTTGAGAGAACCTTTTACAGACTGTTTTATATTTTCACTTAGTTTTGGTATATTAAAGTTTTTAAGTAAAACATTTAAATCTATATCTATTGTTTCTTTCGCTTCATATAATGTTTTATAATGTGCTTTTGTTTCCGTCAAAATTTCTTCCTGAGTTTTCAAAGTAGCCCCTGATTTGGATATTAAAGAATTCGTATATTTTGAGACATAATTTCTATTTTCCAAATTGCAAAAATAACTCGAAATCTTTTCCCCTTCATCTATCCATTTAGCTTTAGATCTCACAAAAGCCCCTTCTAATTATTTTTTTCGGAGTTCAAATATATCTTTATTTTCTGCTCAAGTAAAGTATAATTTATGTCATTTTCTTTTTCAAGTTTTTCTATTTCTTTTAAAACACATTCTTCCTTATTTATTTCCAGTTTCTTTTTATATGCTGAGTATTCAATCGTTTTTCCTCTAATCTCTAATAATAATG
Source organism: Cyrtodaria siliqua (assembly GCA_037043455.1). Lineage (NCBI taxonomy): Eukaryota > Metazoa > Mollusca > Bivalvia > Adapedonta > Hiatellidae > Cyrtodaria > Cyrtodaria siliqua. The sequence goes on from JAWPHD010007762.1 coordinate 74,607, forward strand.
TCTCAAAAAATAATTGATCAGTTATGTTAAATTTTAAATTTTGTATCGGAATTTCACTTATATCCATATCAATATCCTGTATATCAGATGCATACTGCCTTTTAACATTATCTATTATTATTTTTATTTCGTCTACAAATTTTGTGTCTTTTAATAAAGAGTTGTTAAATTTCCAGTATGACTTGCCTTTCATAAATTTTCCAAATTAAAATTGTATATATATCATAGAATGGTCTGTACGGTAACCTGGGAGCATTTTTGCGTCATCTAAGTCAGTATATAAATTATCTGCAATTAGAAAAAAATCTAGTCTTGCATTTTTTACTGGATTTCTACGAAACCATGTATATTGTCTTTTTTCTATTTTTTTCTATATATGTTCTCTCCAGCAATCTTATAAATTATTTTCTACAATAACTTCTAAAAGGGTATCACATTTGGGTTATTTATATTAACATAATTAAATGTATCCATATCTGGATTTAAAATCAGGTTAAAGTCGCCAGTAACTATACATGGATTATCAGATTCTTTTATTTTTTCTCCCAGCTTACGAAAGAAACTAGGATTATCTCTATTTGGAGCGTATACGGTCCATTATCATACTCTTCTTTTATTAATAAGCGTAATGTTTTTATCACATATGGTTGTATCTAAAATCAACCTCTTACCGTCTTTGTCACTTTCAGAACTCTTTACCTTAAAATCAAAGTTATTATTTATAAGAAAGGCTACTCCTCTTGATTGACCAGTGTGACTGCTGAAGAAACACTCAAATCCCCATTGGGCTCTAATATAATTTTCTTCACTTTTGGTGAAATGAGTATCCTGTAAAAAATAAATAGAGTGTTTTTTTCCCTTTCAAAAAATTAAGAACATCTTTTTTATTTTTGTCACCCAGTCCCTGCACATTCATTGAGACTAAGGAAACATTATTTGTCATTTAACACAATATGTAATAAGACTATCTACTTGTATATTAATTTAACTGGATACAAAGCACATGGGACACCAAGATATGTACAGTTCCTTCTTAAACGAAATAAAAAACAAAAAAAATATAACATGACTACCAAATATATATTGGAATGGTTAGGTAGAAAGTGAAAATATTCAATTGATAGTAGTGACAATACACAAAATTAACAAAACACACCCACACATGTGCAATGTAACATGCATGGCAAAGGCAAAGCCATAAATAAACGGACAAACCTACCGATTCTAAAACACAGTCCCAATTACGTATGCTATTGGGTCCGATAAAGCATCATGTCATTAGATCTGTGATAGAATTAATTATTCACAAAATATGACAAAGGTATAATGTACGTGTGTCTTAAATTTTTGTACAGAAAATACCATCTCTCTCGTTGTACCAAAATTGGCACCTAGGTCCCACATATTTTATGTTTTCAACAAGTTGTTTTAGTAATATACTAATTATCAGTTAATAAATATAGTAGTAATTATATCCTGATGTGAAACTATACTCAAAATAAAATAACACACACACTAACTTGAAACATTTTATAATGTATAGTGAGTACAGAACCGACACATCAGGAGTAAATTTGTGTTTGTAAAGTTGAACAATTAATAGCCTCCAAGAATATGAAACAATACATTTTTAAAAAACAATGGCAAAAGTACATGGCTTTATTATAAAAAAATCACACACAAAATAAAGCATATGGTGGACCTGATTTCAAGAAATATCTTAGTTGACTTGATGAATTCAACATCCATTATGTTTTATTTATAAGATACCTACTTTGTATATAAGTTGTTCATTTACTCCGTTAATACACACTATTTCTCCCTTTCATAAGGTCACTTTATATGTTTTTCATAGGATTTATATATTAAACATAAAAAGCTATTCCAATATTCTAGAATTGTAAGAGACAACTGTGTAAAGCTAAACATTTATGCTATTCATGTTATCTCCCCTGAATACAGTTTGTTTTATCTTCCTTGCTAGGCATGACTATGGATATGTACTTTCTGACTCTTATACAAATGAAAGAAATGAACTATAACAATGTAACATTGATGTGTAGTGGAGAAAGACACTCGATATTATTCATGGAATATGTTAAACATGGAACATTGACTAGATTGAAATGAGTTCTCTCATTAAAAAGACCTTTATTATGATTATTATTATCTCTTTTATTTCAAACAATAGGCATTCTTCCCATGAGTTCACAAATATCAATAAATACAGAAGTACATGCATATGATATACAGTGCCGGTAATTGACAGTATATTAGTATGCATAAACTGAGTTGATACATGTTTTGGATTCATATATAAAAAAATTGTTGTTTTAAACAATTTGAAAACACTAAACAACAAAACAAAAGAAGGCGTACATTGAGATAAATAATTATAGAACATAAACAGAAATATTCAAATTTTATTGAAAACATATATTAAGAGTATTCAGAGTGGAGAAAAGTGGGTTATTTATTGTAATATGTATTATCACGTTTCTTAAAGCTCTTAACAATGTATGTGGATAGAATTTTTATTGTTTCAATCTTTTCTGAAGAGAGAAGCTCAATAAAGTTAGGAACATTTGGTCGTTTCTAATAAAATTTAGGTATAAGATCACATTTAAATTCATAATATAAAGGACATTCCAATATAAAATGGAATTCATCTTCTAAGGAATTACAGAGTTGGCATTTTCTTTCTTCTCTAGATATTTTATGTGGTTTATGCCATGGTCCTGTTTCTATTTCTAGTCCATGGGAAGATTTAGTTAAGGCTATTCTAAATTTCTTTATCAGTCCTATGTCTAAATATCTAAATTATATAACATAATGTATTATGTAACATATTGTTGTAATTGCTTCACTACTCATACAGACAATCTTTAAGTTTGTATGAAACTTTAAAAATAGCACCTAAATTTACTAACGAAATGCGAATTTGACTTCAGGCTTACTCGCATATATACAAACTTCTATTTTGTTAAAAAATAAATTAAAATGGGTAATTTATATTGATTTCTTTCCTCATTAATTTCAAAAGATTTGAAGTGTTCCTTTAATTTTTTTTTGACCCAACTGATAATAATGAAAAATCACTTTGCTTTGAAATATTCACATGTTTGTTAATATGAAGAGTGTATAACGAAATCATACAGGACACCACGTTGAGACTGCCATGTCTGCCATGTCTCCTCATAAAAACTAACAAATTGAATATAAATTGTCATGTTCTATGTCGTCTACGCCTCCGACGAACATAAAACATTTATCTTCTAAAGTATTTTACATACATGCAATCTCCAGTAACTCCCCGACCACCACGTGAAGTAATTGAACAAACCCCACAAAATACCACTTGAATTTTACCTTACTTCACGTAATGGTCGAAGACACATACCGTTCAAATAAGAACAAACACAACACATAGCTGGGAGTGAGCCTACATCCTAAGAGATCTTTATTCAAAACACTTAACAAGTAATGGCGAAGTAATGCCTTGAGTGGAAAAAAAGAAAGCAAAATGCAGTTAAATGTTCAATGAAAACGAGTCCGGTGCGACAAACTTTCAAAAATTTTGATATAGCTTGGAAACAAATTTCGGTATGGATATTTATAGATATGTTGTACGCCTTAATCCAGAGGGAATAGTCCATATATTACTCGGTGCATGCGATTTAAATCTGCAAAACGTGGTGTATACTGCAAGTAATTTAGAATACTTTACGCTGAACTCTGTTTACTTTGTTTATAATATGTGGACTTCTTATAGTTCGGCTTTATTGAATCATATTTAATCATCTCGTTTTTCTTGGATAGAGACACGTTAGAAAAAGCATGTGAGTGTGAAGCGTGTTTGTTAACTTATGGGACCAACGAGCCCAATATAGGTGGCTCTGAAGTAGAATACCGCTTAAGCCGGTTCTAGTGGGCGTGGGAGGTGTTGCTTCTTTCATTACTTCTCATGAACAGTCTCAATAAAACCGAGTCTGCTGCTTTATTCTCTTAATTGTGTTTTTTGCTCCCAAAGGATCACCTTTATCAATATTTATTGTACGTATTAATCATTATGATTAAAAGCATATTGACCATTTTACTTAGAAACGTAATGGCGAAGTAATGCCTTGAGTGGAAAAAAAGAAAGCAAAATGCAGTTAAATGTTCAATGAAAACGAGTCCGGTGCGACAAACTTTCCGTGTACGCATTAATTGCGTTGATTTGTCCCAAACCATTAACACTGTCGATTTACACAAAACTTTACTAAAAAGAGTTCACGGAATTAATCCTTGCAATCCTTACACAACCATCAAGAATATGTTCACTGTCCAGTCTATGTATATACACAAGTGTCAGCGCACCGGTCGTTTCCGAGGTTATCATAATATATGTAAACTGCACATGACCAGGCTCTGAAAAATAACTAGAAGTATTTCATTATCTTCTTCAAAACTTGTTATGAAATAACTTTAAAATAATTCTCAAACTTGATTTTCTGTGAGCAGCCATCCAAATCGGTCATACGGCTTAAGTAATCAATATTAGATATTAAGCACCACTACTCTCCACATATTATAATCTAATTGTGGTAAAACATATCAAATGTACACAAATTAATGGAAAATAAACAGTTTGTTCTTCCAAAAAGAAAACAAACACAATATTGAAAAGTAATAATAACTACAAAAGAACATGCGCTGTAGGGTACTTCGACCATCTTAATTAGAGAACCTATATATATAGGTGCTATTTATACAAAGTAATATTATACATAAGTATATGTACAGTAGAGTGGGTGGGTGGGTGGGCTAGTATGGCACTACACGTCCGCTCTAGCGAAGGCTTAGCTCGAATGACCAACACCCAGCGTAATTCTAAAAATAACTATACACGAGTCAACTCATACAACCACTTCCAAAACCGGTTATCTATTAACAATAATTTGCTAACCACAGGCGTTCGAGTCATACAACTAAAAGAACAACAACAAAAAATAAATAAAATACAACAACAAAAAACAACAATAAATCATGTATCAAAATACAAACGAAGATAAATTACATTATGTTCTATGTCGTCTACGCCTCCGACGAACATAAAACATTTATCTTCTTAAGTATTTTGCATACATGCAAACGCCAGTAACTCCCCGACCACCACGTGAAGTAATTGAACAAACCCCACAAAATACCACTTGAATTTTACCTTACTTCACGTAATGGTCGAAGACACATACCGTTCACATAAGAACAATCACAACACATAGCTGGGAGTGAGCCTACAGCATAAGAGATCGCCACAAAGAACGGGCAATTTCAATGTTTATAAACGGAATTCGGAAACAGTTATTTAAGTCAAATTAAAAGAACTCTTGAAACCGTACTCAACGCGTTTACAACTTGAGATTTAAAGTCACAGACTTTTTATCAGATATACTTTCGTGAATGTACCTGTCTGTTGATGACTGACTATTCCACCGCCCATGTTTAAGTATGAGTCGGTCTCTGACCCCTGCCGCAGCGGCTGAAGAAGCACCCCCCGATCGTAGAGAATGCAAACCGAAAGAAGACTTGGTGTACACCATTTCTTCCAATTTTTTCAAAAGAATTTGTCTAGCTCTACCATAGGAAAACTTTCCCGTTTTCCTCAATTTGAAACCGTGTTTCGTTTTTGAAATAGATCTAAAAATGAATTCTTTTGAATCTTCGTGGATACCTGCTGCTTTTAGATACCTTTTTAAACAAATCAAAGGACACGTTATGTCACTCGAACTCGCTAAAGTTATTCGCGTTCCATCTCTATATTTGTCGGTCTTACTCACTTCGATAAAAAATTCTAATCTATCTTCGAAAAAATATAGGTCTGATCATTTTATATTTGCTAGTTCGGCGTATCGCAGAAAACCTGTAAAGCCTAAAACGCAGAGCGTACTAAATCTTAGGTTTGCTAATTCACTTTGCTCGTTACCATATAAGCGAACAATTTTGTTTAACATTTCAACTGTGAAGGGTTCTTTCGGAATGGCTGCTTTGGCTAAAGTCCTTTTAGCGCTCTCTACCATCCGCCTGACTAAGTTCTTTTTGCATGGATCGTTCATGTCCGCTATATTGTGAGCCCAACTTATAGAAAATAGAACAGAGTTTAACTTAGAAACTGAAACGTTGCTTTCTATCAAATGGGCAATAAAAATTGCTAAATGTTTATGATCCGCTGGTAAAACCGTAAATTTATACTTTTTACACCATTTATTCCAAACTTTAAAACCACAAGAACAGTTTTTGTAAGTGTTAGCAGCTATAGACTTCTTTAGAATGTCTGGAATTTTTGAAATTAAATAGTTTAGTTCTGTGTTTGTTCTCGAAGATCCAAATTTAAATGGTCCCGTGGCGAAACTTATCAAATCTGTGAAATGTAAACAAATAAAAGCATACGTTTGACTTGTAATCGGGAAAACAATAACAGTTTCGTATTAATATGATGGTTATATGCTGTTACAATGCTTGTTTAAATAAACTACTATGTTTTCTTAAACAGGGGACAGAACGTGCATGTCACGAGTGTGAATCGAACTTTTCATTTGGAATAAAATGCTTGAAAAACTGATGAAATCATACAATTATTCAACAATTTTAAAATTCAAATTGGCTACGTAAGACCTTTGCTATTGGAAAAAATACTAAAACAACAAGTACGCGTTTGGCTCAATCATGTGAGCAAACTTAGGATGCAACATTTTGCAAACTATTTACGTTAAATACAGTACTGAACTAGCTCAATTTTTCAAAGAGCTACTTCAACATTTATGAAGTTCTTGTTACAAAGTGTAGTGTGATTAAAACGTCTACAACATCACAGTTGTGTCCTTTCTCTAGTTAACTGCAACTTTCTTTTTAAAAAACATCTTGGGATTTCTTTGGAATATTATGTGCAATTAAGTGTGCAGTATATACAATATATAGCGGAAATTCCCGTGTTGCGTTTTCATATCACTTGAGTGTATATATAAACCAGTACTTATGTATTAAGAATGAGTACATTTACTCGAAAACAATACTAGATACTTATATATGTGCTATCTAAATCGGCACCAGACTCAACAAAAAATAATACTAAAGTGATCAATGTAATATCACTTTCCACTCTAGACTGTCTTGAGGATCGGCGCCAGGCGCACTCAGCACTTAATTAAGTGTAAACAGTAATTTGCGCGCACAATACTCTATGCTTAACTGCGCATTATCACATTCCGCCCCGTACTATAATGGGGACTGCGCCGTACGCGACATTAAGGTTGACTTCAGTTACGCAATAAAAATACCACTATATATATTTGTGCCATATCCCATTCCCCACGAGGGACTTACATCAGACAACACTTTAATATAAGTAATCGTCGAATTCACGAAAATGCAACGCATTATATATGTGTGTTATATCACATTCCGCCCAAGCCGCAACAACATTTAATGAAATGTGAATAATCTGTCATAAAGCAAAGAAAATACCCAATGCCTATTTGTGCAATATCTCTTTATTTTGCACTGCGCTATAGGCGGAACAACTTAAACTATATAAGCAAACGGCCGTTAACGCTAGAACGAACAGTGCATATATGCAAGCGCTAAGTATGTACGCAACTACCAACTAACTCGGTAACTTAGATACATTCGGTATCATTCACTGGATTATTCCCCTTACCTAGGCTCTATCCTTATAGCCAAAACTTCGTTCTTGAATTTGTTTGATCCAAACAGGGATTCCTTGTTTCTCCCATGAACCAAAAACACTTGACCCCGATTAAATTCGAGCACCTCTGCTAAGTGTTTAAAACATACACCTTCTACATCGAACAAAAAAGGCCAAAAGGGAGCAGATGGCCATTTCGGAACGACCAATGTACCTACGGCATTGCACGCCAATAAATGTTTTAAACATTGTATGACCCAATATATAGGGGGAACCAACCAATTATTCTCATCTGACCAATTTTGCGAGAATGCATCCACGGCTTCGGAACCTTGGTTCCTTACCTTTGAATTGAATCGTACAATCTTTTTATTTTCTTGATTTGCAAATCTGTCTACACTATGAGGACCCCATTTTCCGTCCAAAAAGTTGAAGAATTTTTCGGAAACCCCCCAGTCATCATAATCAACCGTCTTGCTTAAAGCATCCGCGATTTGGTTTTTCTCTCTCGGAATCCAGTGGATATTTAAAGAAATATTCTTCGAAACGCATAAATTATAAATAATAATAGTTTGCTGCTGTAACTCAGAAACAGAACTACCCGATTAAATGATTCTACAACAGTTTTGTGAATCGGTAAACCAATGTATAGACTTGTTTTCCATTAAAGTACTATACGCACTAAGGGCCAGTGAAACAGCTTTTATCTCCCTAAAAGTAGAACTTTTTCTGGCATCTTCCGCATTCCAATAACTGCGAAACACAGAATTTGCCAATTTTACTGAATATGCTGCAGCTGCACTGTCACTCGCATCGCTAAATCAGTATGTTCAGGGACTGAATAAGTGGACAAATATTTCTTATTCAAGCTGCGTAGAGATTTCTTCCAGAACAATATCTCCTCGATACAACTGTTATCATGTGCTACGAACAAGCTAGCATCCCAGTGATTTCTAGATTCTATGACTTGATATATGAATCGAGTCATTAACCTAGCCACATTACCAGTAACTGCCTGCATGGATATAATTTTACCAGTCAAAGTTGCTAAATCCCTGGCAGACACGTACGGGAGCTTTCCAAGCGTATAATCTATCTGAGATATAGTATCGACGATGCGTCTCTCTGGAATACAAATGGAATATTCCTCCCCATCCCACCAAATACCAGTCCATTCTAACCTCGCCTGGGGTGTCCAAATTGATTTTGCTTCGTTCGAAATCAACCCTGCTGATTCCAGCGATTGTTTTACAAAAATGGAATCTCTCAGACTTCTGTCATAATTTTTGTTTAAACCCAAACCGTCGTCTAAAAACAAAACGGGAGAACTGTAAACAACACAACCTTTCAGTACCAAATCTGAAACTGCTTCTTTAACAAATGGTTCGTTTATGATGGCGGATTTATTATTTTTAGAAAAAGATGACGGCGTTTCGTAAAAAGGAATTTTATAACCATTTTCGATTATGTCCAGAACAAAATCAGGGGCGTTAATTTGTTTCCAAAAAGAAACATGTTTTTTCAAACTGCCTGTAACAGATTTGTCTAAAACAACCCCACTTCCGTGAGTAAAGCGTTATTCTTCGAACTCAAAAAACTGTTTACAGAACAAATCTGTATTACATAAATACGAATCAGAATAAAGAAACTACTTATCATCATTCTTGTTTTGTCCTGAGCTGGGGCTGTGTCCCTCTGTGGAATGAGCGTCAATGTCCAAGTTCTCCACATTGAAAACACCTATCTGAGGGTTGGGCGATTCTTTGGGGTCGAAAACGAAAATCCCGAAAGACGTTTCTTTCACGGGAAAAGCCAGGGTCTTGTTGAGACGATCCGGGGAATGCGTTGGTAGGGAATGGCTGGGTAGCCGTTGCTGCTGTTCTATGCTGTTCTATGGTATTGTACAGTAGATTGAGGGACAGGAATGGTATAAGGCAGAGCATTTTGCCTATAACTGGTAGTGGACGTTTTCTTCCTTTTAAGAGCTCTGTACTCTGCCGACCGGATGCGCTTTTGATCATCCGAATCGCTGGCAACATCGTCGCCTTCGTCGCCTTCGTACTCTTTCACTGTAACCCAACCCCGGAGGACTTGTCTGCAATGCGAATAAGTTTATTTCTGCGTATCAGAATGGCCGCTGCTTTTTCCAAATGTTTGCAATTCTTAAGTTTGGTATTCTTCTGTGCCAGATTTATCAATTCTAAAACTTCAGAATTACACTGATGTTGTATTCTATTTGACTTGTTTTTTAAATCAAAAGTCTCCGCCTTAACTTTGATATTGTGTCTACCACAGCTGGTCTCGTTTTCATCAATAATTTCTTGCTTCAAACTTGCAAATTTGTTATCGAAATAGTTTCTAATTAAATCGAACGTTTCATCCGCATCTATGCCCCCGGAAGATTTACCTTGCAAGTCTCTGCGCGAACTGTTGTCGTTCAATTCTTCATCTGAGTTGGACATCTCAAGTATTTGGCTAGTATGGCACTACACGTCCGATCTCTAGCAAAGCTTAGCTCGAATGACCAACGCCCAGCGTAATTTTAACAAGAAAAGTCATAGTATACAATATATACTATGACGACGAGCGGCAATAAGAATGAAAATTGTAGAATATATTTGTTTTAATTCATTGCATTGGAATTAGAGCATCATGTGTGGTTTGTTTGTGTAAAATTAATAGCGAGTTCTATTTGGTGTAGCAATGGCATGAAACAAAATGGAAAAGCAAAATAAAGATAAAAAGTTTTTTATTTGAAACTAAACGTCCAATTTAAGTGCTTTGTTATAACCAAGGAAGTGCTACATTTGCTATTTTTATATAAAGCAAAGACTGGAGGAGCTGGACAAAAAGGACCTTCATTAAAACCGACAATTCGCTATAGGTGATTTCGGCTATAAATATGTATTCCGGCTATATGTATTCTTTTGACTATAAATAATATTTTTAAAGCACAATTATATAAAAACACACCCTGAATATGTATGAATAATTACAATTTACATGCGGTAATAATATGATGAATGACTATCAAATGTACATATGTTTAAGTTCATGCTGTACAAAAACAACATTACTGATGTGGGAAAAAATATTTGTATGTACAACTCAGTGTGTCAGGTCCCTGCCAAGACTTGAACTTGAATCTCTTTTCTCGAAAGAAAAGCGTGTTTCCTTACACTACAGAGATCGCCCAGACATCACAAAAAGAGTGTACAAAACTAAGCGAAATTAATAATGATGTAGATCAAAAGAATGTCAAACTAAAACTAGAAATTGTTATTGTCCATGGGACAAAAACGTATGGCTCCCCCACTCGCCCGAACAGACATAATTGACGACTCTAGGTCCACCGTTCTCATTGATCTGAGATCGTTTTGATATTCAATATCCCTGTGACTGTATCTACTATCTGTATCAGTGACATTTACTGGTCAACCATCCTTCCAAGTTTGAGGACCCTAGGTCCAACCATTCTCTAGTTATTGATTGGACATTGTTTTGTTATTGATCGGGGATCGTTTTGATATCAATAGGGGTCATGTTCTGGTCATGACCAACCATCCTTCCAAGTTTGAGGACCCTAGGTCCAACCATTCTCTAGTTATTGATTGGACATCGTTGACCTTTGACCTAGTGACCCCAAAATCAATAGGGGTCATATGCTGGTCATGACCAACCATCCTTACAAGTTTGAGAACCCTAGGTCCAACCATTCTGTAGTTATTGATCAGACATCGTTTGATAGTCAATGTCACCGCGACCTTGACCTTTGACCTAGTGAACATCGATTTTATAGTCAATGTCACCACGATCTTGACCTTTACCTAGTGACCCCAAAATCAATAGATCTAACCATTGTGTAGTTATTGATCGGATATAGTTTTGATAGTCTGTCACCGTGACCTTGACCTTTGACCTAGTGACCCCAAAATCAATACGGGTCATCTACTGGTCATGACCAACCATCCCTCCAAGTTTGAGGACCCTAGGTCCAACTATTGTGTAGTTATTGATCGGATATCATTAAGATAGCCAATGTCATCGCGACCTTGACCTTTGACCTAGTGACCCCAAAATCAATAGGGGTTATCTACTGGTCATGACCAACCATCCTTCCAAGTTTGAAGACCCTAGGTTCAACCATTCTCTAGTTATTGATCGGAATCGTTTTGATAGTCAATGTCACCGCGACCTTGACCTTTGACCTAGTGACCCCAAAATCAATAGGGGTCATCTAATGGTCATGATCAACCATCCTTCTAAGTTTGAGGACCCTAGGTCCAACCATTCTCTAGTTATTGATCGGACATCGTTTGTGACACAGTCAGCACAAAATCAATATGGCTCCCCTCCACACTTTGTGTGGGGGAGCCATAACTATCACAGAAGGTTATTAATACCCTTGCAAACGCATACCCCATGACTTCATGTATATGCGCAGTTCCATTTCATACTGATGCTTTTCACAATGTTTGGGGTATGACAGAGGTCACAGTGACCTTATTTTGGTATGCGACACACCGCTATCCCAAGATGTATCAACATACCAAGTTTGGTATTTCTAAGTGTTATTGTATTGAAAATATGGTCCGGACAAGCATTTTCTATGACAGAGGTAACAGGTCAAGGTCACAATTACCTTATTCTGGTACGCGACACATCGCTATCCCAAGATGTATCTAAATACCAAGTTTGCTATCTCTAAGACTTAGTGTTATAGTATTGAAAATATGTTCTGGCCAAGCATTTTCTATGACAAAGGTCACAGGTCAAGGTCAAAGTCACAGTGGCCTTATTTTGGTATGCGACACACAGCTATCCTATGATGTATCCACATACCAAGTTTGGTATCTCTAAGTGTTATAGTATTGAAAATACGGTGCAGACAAGAGGTGAAAGAGTCTGTGGATGCTCTACAGGCTAAATGTGCAGGGGACCATAACACATTTTCAACATTCATTCAACCGGCACATGGCAATGATATAGGTCACTATTTGTTGAATGCCAGCCACAGTAGCAGGAGAACTACTACTAGTCTGTACAAAGTTAGTGTATTACAGGGTTCCCACAGTTTTTTGAGAACAAAACTATCCCAAGAGAGTTTTTTTCAGGTTTTCCCACTGCTTTCAAGGACAATTTATACCAGTGTTTGTCCGACACCGTTGTTGCAAAAACGTTAAATTGTTCACAGTACTAATATGTGACACCACACAAGATGTTAGTTTATTTTTTTTGACAAGTATTGACTTTAACCCGCTGTTTTTTAGGCTGTTCTCCCTCCTATGAAGGAAATTTAGTGTTGACATTTAACTTGTTCTCAGACGACATGCTTTATCGATTCAAATTATTAGACGCTTGCATATATGACGGAGCATTTTGAGTTTTATTTGAAAATACTCGGCTAAAATTGTAACATATTTTATGAGTCAACCGGTAAGATAACGAATTTGTACGACAGCGATCAAAAACAAAAGTACAATTTGGGGTTCACATTTCATTGATCAGAGCATTAACACATCTTTACGATTGTTCACGAATACCAATGGTTAATTTGTATGGGCTTACTAGGCCATTCGCCAAATCGCCATAGGCGAAAAGTAACCGGAACTGGCGAATGAAAACCGTAAGAAATACACACCAAATTCGCCAGACATCGGCGGTCTGGCGAATCCAAATTTCCGACCGATTTTGTCTAAAAGATCTCGGAAAATCCCGAATTCTAATTTACAAAGTCTTTCACTGTTTATAGGCCACTATCCCGCTGAGTGTTTTAGCTAATTAGTGACAATCAATTTAGATTGATAAACTAATTATGTCAGCGTTTATTGAAAACCACTGTCAAATTGTCGGTGCGATAAGACTCTGCCCACTGTTACGCCTCTTACTGTCAATCAACTGGTTTGTGTCCCCGCGCTCAACATTATCTGTCATATGAAGTTGTGACATTATTCACAGATTTAACTGCGTGATCGAGCCAGGTAAAACATCAAATAATGTGGCGCCCTCTAGCGGCCAAAATGGTTGATCAAAACAGAAAATTTGAAAATGTTTGCTTACGAATTAGCCAGAGATACTCAGCCTGTCTGTGTTTTTGAACTTTACGATCACTGATAAGTGTTAAAGGAACACATGGCAATCTTGAGTTTTCAAAAACTAGCAGCATCCCGTTAGTTTTTCTACATAAATTGCATTTGTTCAATCATTAATGTTAATTATAAGAATTGTATTAAAGGGACACTGTCCGTAACTTTTAGCTTATAAAACACACAATAATTATGTTCGCAAACACTACACACTAAACATTATTGAATATTTACTAATTAAAAGCAAGATTGTTTAACGGAATTCAATCGCGGTACAAAAAAAAGTAAATCCGCTTTGTGCGTTTGAACTCGCAGCCCAAACTAAAATTACACTCGCCGTAATAATAGCATGCGTGAGCGTAAAGTGGTCGACCACGCTCCCGTCTGAGCTATGCGGGCTATACATATTGCGCAATACATACTGTGGTGAAAACCTAATGGGCTAATGGAAGTCACGTTATCGCAGAAAAGGTAAATATTGTGGGTCCCACTTTATTTACATATAATAATTAAAACTTTTTTTTTTCAAACTCACGAATGTATTCCTACATACTTCTTAGGGTTTATCCTCATGTTTTCATGTATACATTTCACTGAATAAAGGTAGCCAGTTATTTGGTTATGCTCAATATCTGCTTACTTACGGACAGTGTCCCTTTAAGCCATTTTTTTTTTTTTATTTATTTATTTTTTTATATTATTGCACCAGTAATATATTAAAACTTATAGTATAATAAGACGAAATAGGAATACTTAAAATTTTATTTATTTAAATGTAACCAGGGTAAAAGTAAAAATGATACTGGATATATAAATTGTGACACCCATTTCAAATACTGCAAGATTGCCATGTTTCCCTTTAAGTGCCTACTAATTAGTTGTACACACGGTAGCGTAAACTGGAACAATGGCAAGTGTGAACCGGTGTTTAATCGGCTGTTTCTGAATTGGGTTCATTTTATGGTTGATTGTTCAATCAACATGAAACAATACAAAAGGTGCGATTACTCAAAATATTGGTGTATGTAGCATTTCTGAATTTGCAGCGCGATCTTTCTAGATTCTTTGGAACTCGTGTTAGTTGAACTTGTATATGCCTCAGTTTAGCCTTACATTTTTTAAATATATTGCTATTTATTTTATTTCTCTGCATGTTAGCATACCGAAATGCATTTAATGAAAATACTAAATGGTGACAAGAGTCTGCATTTTTGTATTTTCTTATGATATATGCATGCATTCATTCTGTCCTTTTTTAAATTTCAGTCTTTACAATTTTTAAAAATTAAAATTACAATAAATTAAATACAATTTTTAAAAAAGTTCTGAACTTTTTCCCGGTATGGGAAGCATGGTATTATGTCCTTTAATGGGGCATAACACCGCCAAAAGTCATTGAACTGGAACACATCAATGACATGCACAGCTACACATGGCACTAATCATCCCTAGAGAACAGAAATGTGACAAAGTTTGTGTATTAAAACTTTAAAGAACTCAATTTCATTAACCAGTACACAACAATGGCAGTTCAACTAGGCTTGGTATAGTTCTATGACATAAAACGTCACAGAACAGAGCTACAGATAAGCAAGGTATTTGCGTAAATTCCCAGTTAAAACTCGCTAAATTAGGCTAAATACACAATTAAATTTCTTTATTGGTGCGTACCAATTATGTTTAACAAATTAATTACGCAAAATAACCGTTTTTGTCAGCATATCATATTTTATCCATTACCGTGAAGATGGCCAATATCAAACGGAATGCATCGCCGTTTCCAGTCAATTCTCAAATAAGCGAGCCATTGAGATTGGCTAAATGTGACTGGTTATCAAGTTTATTTTTTTCACTCGAAAGTAAATCCTTCAGGAACAAAAATGTTGTATTCAGTCTATTTTTAATTATTCGGCATCACCGAAGCACTCAACTTTATCTGTACGTCAACATGGCTAAAAGAGGCGCAGGTGTTTGAACTCAGTGCAAGAATATTCATTATCGCTAAATATTAATAACTAACTCAGAACACAATAATAACTAACGTTGCGACGTTGAGTCGTGACGTCAATAAAGTGTTGCTGACGTCAACATCATCCGCCGACAACGTTCAATAAAGCGAATATTTGTTTGCAAAAACGTAATTTAAAATGTAATAAATAGATTATTTAACTGCTGAGATCGACTATGGGTAATCCTTTACTTGATGGTAGACGTGCTTTGTTTTTTTTACTTACTCGCATGCGCTCGTTCGTGAAAAAAACTACACGCCTACCTCTTGTGAAGGATTTCCCTATAATCGATCCCAGCAGTTAAATAATCTCTATATAATTCATATAGGGCCCTGGTTTTGTATCACTGCTTAACACAGAAGTTCAGAGAGATATTGCACAGGGTATAGTTCTCCCTGTACACTGGACAGACTACTTTACATCCCTCCGAAGGATGACCTATATTCACAGTACCATGCCCAAGTAAGATACTGCGGGAGTTTGTTTGAAAAATCTGGGATGTGACCCCACTGGAAATCATACACGTGATTTCTGGGACTCGAGTCAAGTATGTTTAACACTTGGCGACAGCAGGGTTAAGTTTCCAAAATTATATGGCAACAAAAGAACACAAGATAAATATGTCTGGAAGTCTCCTGAAACATGAGTCATACACAAATATCCTAGACACATTCGGTATACACAGGGTCTGAATGACACCGACTACCACAACAGCCATGGTTCTCACGTCTCCGTCTAGGTATTCTTCTTTTACTTTAGATACTACAGATTACTAAATATGCAAACGACGACTAGAATCGTCAGGGGATGTTTATGCTCATACAACCTTCCAATTGTTCACTCGATTTTTTAAACATGCAGAATGAATAACAAATACGTAGTCTAGATCATCTGCGACGCTTGCTTGTTTACAAAATTATCAGGCGTCGAACATGATCAAGACTAATTTCATGTAGATCAATCCGTGAGAACACAAAACATTCATAAACTGAAAATGTGTGCTAACTTTATTGACACGTATGACAGTGGAGAGTGTAAACTTGCACATATTCTACTTACGATAAATTGTTTCGTCCTTACTGGAGCACTCTTGCTGCACAAAAGAAAACAAAATGGAGGAATGGCCGGATCAAAACGGAAATGGATTGCTATGACGTCAGGCTGTTCCAGTAACACATTACTTTCATGAAACGCCTCCCGAGTATAAGCGATCTGGACAGTGAGGTCTTAATCAACTTTATACTCACTATAAAAACCATATACATCTATATAAATCTTCCTTGGAATTTTATTAGAACAAAATGTATTTCACATCGATTCAAAAACATATACAGAACATGGAATTCGCAATTAACCATCTCCATACACGAGGGGTACAGCAAATTCACGCTTCACTGTGCACTATATGCAGTATATGGAATCTCGAAATAGGTCAAACTCCATCACAGTAATAGAGCGTTCTAATGGTTTCCATACACAGTAATAGTTATCTGAATTTCTATATTCATGAATAATAACGCTCTATGAAAATAACTAAACACGAGTCAACTCATACAACAACTTCCAAAACCGGTTATCTATTAATAATAATATGCTAACCACAGGCGTTCGAGTCATACAACTAAAAGAAAAACAACAAAAAATAAATAAAATACAACAACAAAAAACAACAATAAATCATGTATCAAAATACAAAAGAAGATAAATTACAATAAATGATTGTAATTGAAACAAAAGCCCACTATGAAATGCTAACAATGAATTCCGATGAAAGATCATGTCAGTCATATAAAAAGCATTAGTTCTTTGAAATCGTACATTGACTATTAACTTAACCATTGGATAGAACAGATTAAACTATGACATGTTAACAGCTAAAGGGCTATATATTATGTCACTAATCTAATCATGAGTTGTAGCATACTAGCTACATCCTAGAATTCTAATTATAAATATAATTTCATATATTAAATGGTGATATATATTTTTTGTAGCATTTATTTTCTATTCCTAACAATGTTATTATTGAGTTATACATATATAATAATTACAAACTGCGAACAAGACACATATTTACTGCATTCTGATTGGTTAGTCATTCTTAAATGTGTCCAGTTATTTCTCAACAACACGTCTAAATAAAATAGATCCAGTTGCGCAGGCACAGACTAAAGTGGAAGCCCAACATTTGAAAGGAGTCAAGGGTATGCTCGGACTTCCAACCACTATATCAGGAAAATAAAAATGGAACGGTTCCGGCTTCCGAGCTTCCATCTGGCTACGCCTCTTAGTTTCCTATCTCTGTTTCATTTCTAGTCAGGATGACATAACGAAAAGTTAAATGACGTCATTTTTTTAAACAGTTAACATCACAGAACGAAAGTAAATATACAGTGGATTTAAACAGACTAGCAGCGTAATACATATTAATATACTGAGTAAATGTTAACACTTAAGCTAAATATTTACAATCGTGACGCTATTTTTGAGTATGTGTTTGCCATGTTATTTTTAAAAGCTAAATCAATAAGAACAACCGACATTTTAAACATTTAAACCTTTTTCCGCTGCGCTACGCGGTTTTATACAACTTTTGACCAATCATTGACGTCATCGCAAAAAATGAAAAACAATCCTTAAATACATGCATCTAGTGGATATAGTGTAATATTTTATTTTGCTAAAGGTACTACATGTATCTGAAAATATCATATATAACTGTCATATATGGAACAATGCGATTAAGAGATAATGGGCTATAATGTCACAAATCGAATCATCTATTTTATCATACTAGCTACATGCTAGAATGTTAATGATAAATATACATTCATATATGACATGATGACATATACCCCATTTTCAGATTGTACCTGGTGAGCTGTAGATGGGCATGTCCTGCTGTTCCGGTCTGAACGAAGATGCTATGTCCTGGTGATGATGATGAAAAGTGTTTCGTTATCCTCGCCGTATGGCACAATGCCTTTTGGTGAGCATTTCAAACGAAGACAAGCAAGGTTTCACGCAAGCGTAAAATAGCTACCGAGAGAAAATAGAATTATATCTGAGGAGGAACTGGGAACAAAGTTTAACATAATAACAGATCAAGGCACGTGTATTAAAAAAATATTGAAAAAAATATATAAAAATGTTTTCATCAAGACGTAAGACATGCCAAGATCGTTTTTTCAGAAACAAGTAATTTTAAGGGTAATTTTACAGAAAATGTCTGAAAATCACAATTTTTACCCATACTTTTGTGTTGAAAGTGTTTGCCAAAAAATGAGATTTTGAGTCTGATTCTGATTCTTGCGCTCAAACATTTGATGAATTCAGGCCCTGGTGAGCTGTAGATGGATACGTCATGCTGGTCCAATGGTCTGAACGGGGATGGTGATATGTCCTCGTATATATTTCTCTACTTATATACGGATTTACCGCCATGTTTCACAAAGTTGAATTTGATAGTAAACGAAGCCTACAGCAACTCCCATTTGCTTTAGGTACACGCTCACTAACCTTATATACAGCTGTAGTAGCTCACTAACCTTATATACAGCTGTAGTAGCTCACTAACCTTATATACAGCTATAGTAGCTCACTAACCTTATATACAGCTATAGTAGCTCACTAACCTTATATACAGCTATAGTAGCTCACTAACCTTATATACAGCTATAGTAGCTCACTAACCTTATATACAGCTGTAGTAGCTCACTAACCTTATATACAGCTATAGTAGCTCACTAACCTTATATACAGCTATAGTAGCTCACTAACCTTATATACAGCTGTAGTAGCTCACTAACCTTATATACAGCTATAGTAGCTCACTAACCTTATATACAGCTATAGTAGCTCACTAACCTTATATACAGCTATAGTAGCTCACTAACCTTATATACAGCTATAGTAGCTCACTAACCTTATATACAGCTATAGTAGCTCACTAACCTTATATACAGCTATAGTAGCTCACTAACCTTATATACAGCTATAGTAGCTCACTAACCTTATATACAGCTATAGTAGCTCACTAACCTTATATACAGCTATAGTAGCTCACTAACCTTATATACAGCTATAGTAGCTCACTAACCTTATATACAGCTATAGTAGCTCACTAACCTTATATACAGCTATAGTAGCTCACTAACCTTATATACAGCTATAGTAGCTCACTAACCTTATATACAGCTATAGTAGCCCACTAACCTTATATACAGCTATAGTAGCTCACTAACCTTATATACAGCTATAGTAGCCCACTAACCTTATATACAGCTATAGTAGCTCACTAACCTTATATACAGCTATAGTAGCTCACTAACCTTATATACAGCTATAGTAGCCCACTAACCTTATATACAGCTATAGTAGCTCACTAACCTTATATACAGCTATAGTAGCTCACTAACCTTATATACAGCTATAGTAGCCCACTAACCTTATATACAGCTATAGTAGCCCACTAACCTTATATACAGCTATAGTAGCCCACTAACCTTATATACAGCTATCGTAGCTCACTAACCTTATATACAGCTATAGTAGCCCACTAACCTTATATACAGCTATAGTAGCTCACTAACCTTATATACAGCTATAGTAGCCCACTAACCTTATATACAGCTATAGTAGCCCACTAACCTTATATACAGCTATAGTAGCTCACTAACCTTATATACAGCTATAGTAGCTCACTAACCTTATATACAGCTATAGTAGCTCACTAACCTTATATACAGCTATAGTAGCTCACTAACCTTATATACAGCTATAGTAGCTCACTAACCTTATATACAGCTATAGTAGCTCACTAACCTTATATACAGCTATAGTAGCTCACTAACCTTATATACAGCTATAGTAGCTCACTAACCTTATATACAGCTATAGTAGCCCACTAACCTTATATACAGCTATAGTAGCTCACTAACCTTATATACAGCTATAGTAGCTCACTAACCTTATATACAGCTATAGTAGCTCACTAACCTTATATACAGCTATAGTAGCTCACTAACCTTATATACAGCTATAGTAGCCCACTAACCTTATATACAGCTATAGTAGCCCACTAACCTTATATACAGCTATAGTAGCCCACTAACCTTATATACAGCTATCGTAGCTCACTAACCTTATATACAGCTATAGTAGCCCACTAACCTTATATACAGCTATAGTAGCTCACTAACCTTATATACAGCTATAGTAGCCCACTAACCTTATATACAGCTATAGTAGCCCACTAACCTTATATACAGCTATAGTAGCTCACTAACCTTATATACAGCTATAGTAGCTCACTAACCTTATATACAGCTATAGTAGCTCACTAACCTTATATACAGCTATAGTAGCTCACTAACCTTATATACAGCTATAGTAGCTCACTAACCTTATATACAGCTATAGTAGCTCACTAACCTTATATACAGCTATAGTAGCTCACTAACCTTATATACAGCTATAGTAGCTCACTAACCTTATATACAGCTATAGTAGCCCACTAACCTTATATACAGCTATAGTAGCTCACTAACCTTATATACAGCTGTAGTAGCTCACTAACCTTATATACAGCTATAGTAGCTCACTAACCTTATATACAGCTATAGTAGCCCACTAACCTTATATACAGCTATAGTAGCTCACTAACCTTATATACAGCTATAGTAGCTCACTAACCTTATATACAGCTATAGTAGCTCACTAACCTTATATACAGCTATAGTAGCTCACTAACCTTATATACAGCTATAGTAGCTCACTAACCTTATATACAGCTATAGTAGCTCACTAACCTTATATACAGCTATAGTACTTTTAAGTATTAGAGAAATAACAGTAATTAATGTTACTGCGTGAAACTTATTCAGACGAACTTTGCTTTAAAATAACCTTTTTGTTTCGAATTCGAATTTTAAAATATGTTATCAATGTTCTTATATTTTCTGTGCTTTCGACTCTTGATAATAAATACTGAAAAGAGGATCCATTGGAAGCAACAAATACAAACAAGAGAGAAAATTAGCAGACTTGGTTTTATTAAGTTTATTCATGAGAGGTAATTATAAGATGCAACATCTCACACGCCTCCACACTCGAGATTTAATGGCTAGCTGACACTGAACTTGTGTTCCTAATTGTTTATTATTGTTAACCTATAATATCCACTTTAAACAATAGTATATAAGAAAAAGTGAAACGTCGAACGGAGGTGTAACAGTCACAGATCCGATTATCCAAAAACACGAATTTTAA
Organism: Cyrtodaria siliqua; assembly: GCA_037043455.1. Classification (NCBI taxonomy): domain Eukaryota; kingdom Metazoa; phylum Mollusca; class Bivalvia; order Adapedonta; family Hiatellidae; genus Cyrtodaria; species Cyrtodaria siliqua. The sequence continues at coordinate 96,656 of JAWPHD010007762.1, forward strand.
CCAAAAATGCATGTAACAATTTAAAGTGAAGTATGAGACATGCCATATAAAATATTACGTCAGTGCCTTTATAGTAGGTATACCGTCAACAACAGCCACATTTTACAAATATACACATACATTTAAATATACTGACGACGTCGTACATGTTTATATATATATATAACTTACACATTATGAGAATCCAAACTCTATGGACACAACATAAACTTTAACCAGCCAGGCCTAACCCCTAAACTGGAGCGTCGAATTAAGAGTTACCAACTCATAATTAATTTTACACATTTCGAAGAACTCGGAATTAACTTTGCTTTTAATCTGCACATGTACATTATTATATTACCTGAACACCTGGAAGCAATTGTGTACTGTAATTTTGCCGTTGTCTGCAAGACTCTGCCAAGCTATTCAGCGTTTTCGTGCCGAGCCTAATTACGTTGATGGTTAAAGGCACTGACATATATCTTTTTGTTGTGTATAGTTTACTAGTTTTATCTGTTAAACAAAATGCAACGTGTATCGAAGACGCAGCCATATTGTTTTTCTTCATGACTTCAGATAACGTTACGTACAACAAACGCCATGGTATTCCTTATGCTTTTGCTTTATTCGTCTCGGCCTAATAAAGCATAATTTATTAGGTCACCCACTTATCGGGAACAAAAGTGTATATCTGTACGATATACACAAAATGGTTGAATACTGTTGTACAGTAGTGTTACGTTCCTTCCTCTGTGTGTTTGCTAGCAAGGATTTGCGTGGCCCTGTGGAAAGTGCTATGGACTTGAAACGCGGTGGGTTTGAAACCATTTCACTAATCACCGGCGCCACTGAATTATGTGGGTGTTTTCTTGGGCAAGAAACTTTCCCTTATCCCCATGCACATTAAAGAGCCATTGAAATATGATCGTTTGTAAGAGTAGGACAGGCTCCCGGATGCATATGTATTATTTTCATTTTCTCTGGGGCGGCTTTAAATAAACTATAATGCGTTGATGAGCCGTAAAACAACATTCAGTGCTATTAAAGTCTTCTGTTTGTAACGAACTATTTCATTGGTGGAACTGGTGGATAAGCTAATTCCTATATAATTCTACTGAAATCTATAAGTGTGTCGTTCACAAGATAAATGAGATTGAAACTTTAACCTTATCTCTTAGATGACTAAGATAGTAACAATCTTTGACTTAATTTATTTCAGTACATGCGATTTTTTGTTGTAAACTAAACATAGTGTATACGTGTGATATAGAGCATTAAACAATACGGATAACTGTAAAATATCTATGCAAGAAATTGAAAAGAATTGTATTTGTCGAGTATCAGTTACCAGTGAAAAAAAAACATCTTGAAGAAAGTGCGTTTAAGAATGTGTAGTGCATTTTATCGCGCTATTAAAACCAGATGTCAACATGCCCTTCAAACAAAAAACTGTAACATTGTGATGCATGATGCCGTATTCTCCTCGGTCAGTCGGTGCGTATCTTATTTTTATGAGTTGATCATTTAGCAAGGACAGCGTATATCTATGTAGAGCAACATTTTGCTATAGACGCCACCATCAAAGGACACACAGCGTCATATTGTAATATTACAATACAGAAAACAACGTTGGTATACAACGCTTCTTGGGTAGTGTCGTCAAGATGCTACAACATGCGCGAGCAAACGTGACCAAGTATCTGGCGGTAACGCTTGTCCTCGTATTTCTTGCTTGCATGGGCATATACGTGTCTCTCAAAACTACAGGTAACTATTTACATTATCACTATTATGTGTAACAAGTTTATGTTTAGATCACAATAAGTCACGTTAAGTTTTAACATGTGACTTAATATGACGTCAAACTGATATGACGTCAAACTGCAAACTGAACATTTGGTAAAGAAGCTTTAATGGCAAACGTACACTTTCATTTAATAATCGATTCCCTTTTTTATATTTTTAAAACTAACGGATCCCAGACATGGGTAAAACGAATTAAGTGCTTAATAATATGTTTTCTGGTATTATTATTAAGGATTATGTCCCCTTTTGTGAAATCGAATTGAAAGTGTATTAACAAAAGAAAACAGTTAGAGCTCAAATATTCCAGAATATGTTTAAATTTATATGCAACTTGCAGTTTAATATGTTTACACTTTTATCTAGACAATGCTATACTTGAATAATAAAAACAAACTTGATACAAGTGTGTATTGATCCATACTCAGCTTATTTCATGATCAAGGTCATGTGTGTATTGACTAATTCACATATCTTTCAAGTTTGTATTCATAATTTAATGATAGCACTGCCTAGGTAAATTTCTAAATAATTTAAACTGGACGTTTCATGTACTAAAATATTAACGATTAGTTGAGTTCTATTTTTTTTTCAAATGTAATCTCAATGGGATTACAAAAACAGGGAACATAATTCTTAATTTAAACGATGACTCTTACCTTAGGGTCTGTTAAAGGGGTTTAAGAAAATGGGCGTTTTGAATGGATGTAAGCTATGCAAAATGTAGATATGGTATCAAGCTCGCTGTGCATATGACATGTTATGGGTTCACTTTCCATGAGATTTGGTAGATATTACAGTGAAAATACTAGAATTAGCACATTTGACCTACTGTAACAGAAGCTCGCGTTAATATGACAAATGTTCAATAAATGCTTTGTTTGTAATAGACATAAGTCGAGTGTTTGTTACTATAAATATATCTTAATGTCTATTATTGATTGGGGTTTATTTACATTTTACATGTCTGTATCCTTTTTTTTTTAAATTCCTAACCGTTTATTCGGGACCTAACGAAACATCGATACTGAGATAAGGCTTAGGTTCGCTGACTAAGTAATATATAGAGTGCGATTTTAAACATCGAGATGGGCCTAGCATGGTCACTGACAATTGTCTTTGTAATAGCACAGTTGTAAATCGTTGAACTGGAAATAAGACATGTCAGAATAACAGTTAGCGTAACAGTTTATAGAATAACAAGTTAGAGTATGGTGGTGGTGGTGGGGTGGGGTGGGGTGAGGGGGGAGGGGGGATGCGGGGCCCCCTAAAAATTCCGGATCATAGATGTATGTCCATGTTACTGTAGATTAAATATCAAATAATTTCGATGCACGCCCTCAGTATAAAAAATGTTTTCGCTCGCTTCGCTCGCTCGCTCACTCGACGCATAATGGCTAATGAGTGGTTTAATTAACACATTGTTAAAACCTTTTATTTGAAAATGGACTTTTTTACCCTATCAATGCACTACCGCAACCGTTTTATGAGACTAGAAACGGACCCAAAAATTGACCAAATTCTTACGCCAAATTCAAACAATTTCGATGCACGCCCTCAGTATAAAAAATTGTCTCGCTCGACGCATAATGGCTAATGAGTGGTTTAATTAACACATTGTTAAATCCTTTTATTTGAAAACGGACTTTTTTATCCTATCAATGCACTACCGCAACCGTTTTAAGAGGCTAGAAACGGACCCGAATATTTACCAAAATCATACGCCCCACCTAACCTGGATCCGCCCCTGCATGCTACAAAACAAATAGAGTATGGTCTCATCTCGTTGGTTAATTTAAACACCTCGATGGGCTACACCAATCTCGATGTTTAAATTAACTAACTCAATGAAACCATACTCTATATATTACTTAACGTTCAGCGGGATATTGAATGTGCACGGGTTATGGTTCTCCATGCAACGGGATCGACGGATTTACATCACACTTTCTTTCAAAGTACCTTGTCGAATAAGATAATGCAGAAGTCTGTTTTAATGCGTTTTTACAAATCTGAGATATGACCCCACTGGGAATAGAACCTGGGACCTTGGACGAGTCGCAAATACGCTAACCACCCGGCCACCGCATTTTTATGTTAATAAACATGTATAGATTATGAACGTCTAAGCCTTGCACGATATCAGTATTTTCTCATTTTGAATTGAATTACAGTATGAGCCACGGGTGTTCAAGTATGGCGTCAAGTCACATAAAAAGGGTACTAGTAGTCCAATTCAATATTTCTACACGTCTAGCTCTTCATGACAGTTTCAAGAAGTCGAAGATTTAAGTTGGGGCGGCCCACACACCCACCCACACCCACACACACCAACACTCCAACCCATCCTTCCACAAGATCCATGCAACATGAACCTTGGAAAAGCGCTAGCATATGTATTTTGTTAAAAGAAGTAATTATAGAAACAAACACACCTGAGTATCGGGTTGCGGAAATCAACAATATAATTCTAACAATAGATTTACCGCTTCGTCTATTTTATAAATAACTCGGCAAATGCCTCAAAACCAAATTCGTGCAGCTGCTACTATTTTTACTGTATTAAAATGTTCACCCATGCACCATTGGTGCACAAGCAATAACCCAAACATCCGCCAAAGTATTTATTGTTGCCGAAAGATTAAAATATTGGTTGAGATGCATTTCACAATTATATGGGAGACGCATAATTCCTGGCTGTGCTTTCTAGCTTTCATGGCGATGACGACGTGTGTGCCCTGGTTCGATTTCTCTATGAGTCGTATATATATGATTAACATGCTGTATTTAATTTATATTACTCATACTACTGGGAGCTCGACTTGTAAGTGAGAAAATGTATATTCTTACGAATGGCGGGGGTATACAGTACTGGTTCTACATAGGAACACGTTGGTGATCTACCTCCACCCTTGAAAATCAATCATTCACTACTTATTATAATATGACAAAACATAAGGAACTTTCTTATTAAACCATCTATTATATATATAATAAAGAATGCGTTTTTTAAATATCTAAAACTTTCTGTTTTAATTTTAAATCATTTTTATTATGATGACGTTACAGTTAGCCATTTAGAACACCAAAAATTTCTCTTTCATATATTTTTAGCAAGACAATTATATATGAAGATAAAATTACTATTAACATAGTAGTACTACATTGAACTGTAGACATAAAATAAGCTTATTGTACATCATAGTAAATATTAAGGTCGCCTGATGAACTATAAACAGCTGTTTAAGGTTGATAAAGAGTTGTTAAAGTACCTTATCAGTTACGTATATGGGCTCTATATTTACACATAGCTATTCCGCTTAAACTAATTCTGTAATTTAATGAAGACAGAAGATGTTGTATAACTACGTTTAAGTTGATTACGTACTGTACAGACTTTTGCAACGTCTGTCCTTAAATACAGAGCTGCATAACTTGTTATTTACATCTCCATAAAAGCCAACATTTTGAATTTGAAACAATAAAATATATAACTGTGCCAGGTCGTTTTTTTTCTCGGAGCTTATGTTTATGGGACCCCTATGAAAATGCATAGGGTTCACACAATGCATACACAGCCTATCCCAACATGTTGTTATTTCGGAAAACTCATATCAACAGCTAATGTAGGCGTGAGACCTTTTTCCCCCCAAACCACAATATCGATTACCCGAAACGGATAAGGAATATTGAGATTGTGAAGGTCAATAAAACTCATCGTCGAACTTAATAACGGTCTTAAAAAATACTTATTTTCCAAACATTAGGTCGGTGTCCTCAGCTGTTTTGTGTTGTTTTGTGCGTATTTTTTGTTGTTGTTTTTGTTTTTTTACACTGCATAAACATAGTGAACAACAATAACATACCTTACGAGTGATGAATACTATACTGAACAAAAAAAAACGTCCGCTAATGTTGCTGCTGATTGTCTAGACAGCAAAACAGGAAAACAATAATGGTGTTTTAAGAATAATAAGATAAACCGCCAACAATAGTCTAAATAAAGATGTTTTTGAAAAGTTCAGTACACAAGGGAGTCAGCCCCCTTTTCCCTAAAACATGCATTTTGGCCACACACACAAAAAAAAATTAAATCTACGAAAATTACCGAAATTTGTCAGAGACAATATTCACTATATGTTCTTAACAAAAACAAATCACAAAAAACATAACACAGATTGTGTATATGGCAGCCTCTGATTATCAACATTCATCAAATTACCTCCCTTTAACATGTCTATATCATCCATAAAAGAGTATTGCTTGAAACATCTGAAACTGTTTAATGGGATATTCAGTACTAACTTGAGAGTGTGTGTGTTTTTCTGCAGTATATAATATGTACAAAAAATAATACATTATATATCATACTTACTGCTAATGTCAAATTCCTGCTATACAATGTATTATATTTATGCAAAGCTAGATTTTGGTATAAAGAAAACAGTAGAAAAAGTTGTGAAAAAAGTAGAAAAAGAGTAGACGGAGAAGGAGAAAATGTCATGGATTTTAAAATTATTACATAGAGAATATAGAGAACTTAACAGCAAAGGAAACATATATACTCAACAACAAAAAAACTTCCGCAAATTTACCCATACATGTAGACACAATGAAAACATATTTTGTTTGGTCTTATATGTTAATACCTTTGTTAAAAGGTCAGCACTGTCATGAAAACAATTTTCCTTGAATCAAACTTGTAGGCAAAGTTATTCCCCTTGTTTTGGTTTAAACAGCATTTCCGGGTCTTGTGGTTTAAACTTTGACTTAACAAAGTTTTATTCTATTGAAATAAACAAAAGATAACACCAGCACCAAAAAGACGGAGAAAGTAAGCTGACCTGTTCACTCACTTTTGCGCCATACAGCTTTCAAGATTGAATATTTTCAGATTACCTCCCTTTATAATACAAATATAGTGATTTCGCAATTTGAATAAAACATGTTTTAGCAGCAACACACTAACTCTGGTTTTTGATGATTATTAATATTGATCAGAATGATATAGTGATAAGTATATAATGATGAAATTATATCTACATTGGTGTACAAAGTGTAACAAAGTCAACCCTATTCAAATCACAGCTTAAAATGCGGAAGTTTCTTTTTTTGTTCAGAATGGCGTGTCTCAACAGCTGTATAGACATTTAAAAAAAGCATATACAAGTCAACAATTGACTATCACTATCAAAAGGTATCTCGCTTCCTCTTATTATACATTTATTTTTGATCATTTGGAGATACGAGGGGCATTCAAAAAGTTTTGAGACTATCCTCGTAAAATAAAATATAACATGTTTATGGATAAATATTCTAGTTTAATCCTTCAAATTATTCGCCTTAAAAAGAATACACTTATTAAACGACATATCCATGACGGAAAGCCGCAGAGTAGTCTCCCCTTGGTATATCCTTCAGACACTGATGAACCGCACTGCCAACGGCCCTTCTCGAGTTATAACGACGTCCAGTGAGCATCTTTTTAAGCTTTGGAAACAGAAAAAAGTCACATGTACTAAGATCCGGCGAGTATGGTGGGTGTTGAAGTCATATAACATGTTCATCTCGAAGAAATTGCTGTACTATAGTACTGTTATGTGAAGATGCATTGTCATGTATGAGATGTATACCTTTTAAACCAGTCCTTGATATTTCACTGATTTTAAGACCTTGTCCCTATAAAACTTTCCCGTAACAGATTTTCCTCAAGCACTAGGTATCTGCACAATTGGACTGTTTGAATTGACGAAAATACTGTAGAGAACCTCCTTCGCACGTTTTGTACTTTTGGCAATTACGGGTGTTTCTTGCCCTTTTCTCGGCCATTGCTTATTATTAATCCGTCGTTGACGTTCAAAATAATATATCCATGTCTTATCATCTGTTATAATCTCATTTAACCTCCTTTCATCGGCAGCTCAATATTGTTTTAAGAGTTCTTTACAACATTTCTCTCGTTGTGCCCTTTGCTCTTTGGTCAATAGATGGGGTACCCACCGTGCACATTGTTTAATTGTAAACGCTTCGTTAAAATCTCATGAACACTTCCTGTTGATATGCCCAATGACGCAGCTATCTCAGAAACAGTATACGTTGAATCTTCCTTCACCATAGCCTCAACAGCTGCGATGTTTCTTGAGCACAATGAAGTCTTTGGTCTTCTTTGACGTTAGATATTCCCTCTTTAAACACGTTCAACCACCTGTAAACTGTAACTTTTGAAACAGAAGAATGCCCATAAATGCTTTTAACTTCGTGCATGATTGGTTTCCCAGATATATTTAAAGCGCAACGCATTTTTTATATAAGTCCTAATTTCCGCTTTTTCCACTGGTTTCATATTTACTACAGTAAATGGTCAGTGTATATGAGTATGCTCTATTCAAAACCGTATAACACTATAATCTCTTGACGAATTGTGATAAAAGTTTCAGTATTCATTGCTATTGAAATTACCTATAAAATCACGTTAAAATCGTGCATGTATCTGACTTAATATAAAATATTTTTCTATTATTATAATACATGGCCCTATGATATTATCTAAGGTTTTGTCTATGATTCCAAATGATATTTGCTTGTAGTCAAGATTAAGTTGGATTCCCTTTTCATTTAAAAATGTTTCTACTTCGACCAGAAACTTCGAGTAACTGAGCATTCCCTGAACATCTGGATCAATGTGTCCTAGTTGGTACTACAAAAGTCACATAAACTTGAATTAACTGCATGTATATTTAAACAGGAAACTGTTTGTAGGTAATATTCGTATTAAATATTTATACTGAAAAGCACGAATCTGTGTGTCAATTGTCGACTTAAATAGGGTATGAGTGTGGACCTTTGGAAACTGCCGAACACGATAAATAAGAAATATTGCAGTGTCGTTTTGATTGAGACTGTTCATGAAATACGCTTGCTACCGTTCACGCCCTTTAGCCCCGGTTTAAGCAGAACTCAATATTCATAAAATCAACAGTACAGAATTTTAACCATCCCGAAGATGGCATGCATATGGCGGTGGGCATACTATTTTTACTGGCATTATTCCATGTCGTCCAGCGGCGTATGGTCCCAGTATCTAACAAAATTCTAAGGCCCGAAGAGCGAATTAACCAAAATGGAATTTAGTTGGAAGCAGCGGTTATGAAGCTTAAAAGCTTGCAAATAAATACTTCTCCAACTAAATTCTCCAAAAGTACTTTCCCGTTTTATTTTATTTAGAGGGTACATCAGTTTTGGTAATGCAAATGTTGTTTTCTTTATTTTTTTTGTTTGTGAAAAACATCGCTAATGTTGCGGCATAATCAGATTTCCAAATAGATTGTCTGTCTCTGCAAAATGAAATATTTGTGGATTTAAGTGATTCACAACGTAGAATTGCTTTATTTTTAGTATTCAAACGTATTTTAGTATTCAAATGTAAGCCGGAAATTGAGCTATAGTCATATATTAGTTTTACAGGGGATTCAAAGGACTCCTTAGTGCCATCTGTAACTAGTGTGGCATCGTCTGCAAATAAGGTTTTATTCATCCTCAACTGCCTTTAATTTTATTATTTGTTCCAACCGAAATTGATAAAACTTCAATATCGATTACGAACAAATGCGGAGATAAAGGACCTCCCTGCCTTACATATCGTTTTACACGACAGACATGTGACATATCTCATTATTTGTAATACAGGTGTGACTGTCGTTATAAAACATATATCTTACTTCTTACGGGGTCTATGTTTCTCAACTTATTCGTTTTTCTAGAGCTTGTAGTGGTGTTGATACCTTTAATATTCGTAATATATCATGTATAACTAAAAAGCTACACCAGCAGGGCTATCGTAAAAATAAACTTTTAAATATAAAAGTAATTTAAGAACTTTGCCACAAGAACTATCACAATCTCACTATGGTGATGTGATTTGCAAACTTCAATAAACCTTGGTCATATTCACTTTCATACAATCTTTATTAAACTTTTTTAAAAGATGTATCAAAATGGGTTATGAACCTATCATTTTGCAGCGCACTGGATATTTAGTGGTTACAGTTCGCCACTATGCTTTCCTCTTTGATTGTGCAATGGCCGGGCGGATTGTGAACCCTATGATGACGTCTACCTAACTCCTCTTAGGACGGTACCGTTTAATGTTTGTCTTAAATACATTAACGGTTTGTTCGCTTGCTGCACTGGCTTCTACCAAGTCGCTCAGTACTTGCTTTGTGACTTGCTATGCTTTTTGTGTCGCCTTTTCGATAGGGATCACTTTGTCGTCCGTCAGTCTGCCCGTCAGTCAGTCCGTCACGAAAACTTAATTTTGGCTATAACTTATCATGATATTTCTTCATCAAACTTTCAATATATACCCAATACGACAATATCGACATATCGAGGACTCAGCGCAAAACTATTCTAACTACATATTAATAAAGAAGGAAATAGCTTTTCGCTGAGCCCTCGATACATGACCATACTAAAATATACAGGTCAAGGTCACACTGAAGGTCATTATTAGGGTTAACTACTCATTTTTTCTTCACGAAAACTTAACGTTGGCTATAACTTTCTCATTTCTTAATATTTATTCATCAAACTTTTAATATATACTCACCATAACAACATCGACATGACCATACTAAAATATAAAGGTCAAGTTCACACTGAAAGTCATTATATGGGTTAAATACTCATTGTTTCTTTACCAAAACTTAACGCTGGCTATAACTTTCTCATTTCTTGATATGTCTTCATCACACTTTCAATATATACTTACCATGACAATATCGACATGGTCATACTAAAATATAAAGGTCAAGGTCACACCAAAGGTCTTTATATGAGTTAAATACTCTTTTATTTTCTTCACGAAAATTTTGTCAAGGTCATTTACAGTGAAAACTGACTGACTGACTGCTTGTGACGACTGCGTTTAAAAAGGTTTGCTGTTTTGTTTGTAAGGCGTTTTACGTCATTTTCAACACATGTAAGGTTATATATGACGGTCGATTTTTGTGGTTGAGGCAGACCACCCACTTTTGCTGGGTAGAACCAGTACCGTACACCACCCGCCATCGGTAAGCAGGGGCGGATCCAGGATTTCAGCTTAGGGGGGCGTAAGATTTTGGTCAATACTCGGGTCTGTTTCTAGCCTCATAAAACGGTTGCGGTAGTGCATTGATAGGGTAAAAAAGTCCGTTTTCAAATAAAAAGACCTAACAATGTGTTAATTAAATCACGCATTAGCCATTATGCGTCGAGCGAGCGTGAACATTTTTATAGTGAGGATGTGCATCGAAATTGTTTGATGGTGGGGCGTAAGATTTTGGTCAATATTCGGGTCCGTTTCTAGCCTAATAAAACGGTTGCGGTAGTGCATTGATAGGGTAAAAAAGTCCGTTTTCAAATAAAAGGACTTAACAATGTGTTAATTAAATCACACATTAGCCATTATGCGTCGAGCGATCGAAGCGAGCGAGAAAATGTTCTATACTGAGGGTGTGCATCGAAATTGTTTGATGGGGGGCGTAAGATTTTGGTCAATTGTTTCTAGCCCCATAAAACGGTTGCGGTAGTGCATCGATAAGGTAAAAAAGTCCGTTTTCAAATAAAAGGATTTAACAATGTGTTAATTAAACCACTCATTAGCCATTATGCGCCGAGCGAGCGAAGCGAGTGAGAAATTTTTTTATACTGAGGGCGTGCATCGAAATTGTTTGATGGGGGGCGTAAGCTTTTGGTCAATTTTCGGGTCCGTTTCTAGCCTCATAAAACGGTTGCGGTAGTGCATTGATAGGGTAAAAATGTCCGTTTTCAAATAAAAGGATTTAACAATGTGTTAATTAAACCACTCATTAGACATTATGCGTCGAGCGAGCGAGACATTTTTTTATACTGAGGGAGTGCATAGAAAATGTTTGATGGGGGACGTACGATTTTGGTTAATTTTCGGGTCCATTTCTAGCCTCATAAAACTGTTGCGGTAGTGCATTGATAGGGTAAAAAAGTCCGTTTTCAAATAAAAGGATTTAACAATGTGTTAATTAAACCACTCATTAGATATTTCGCGTCAAGCGAGCGAGACACATTTTATACTGAGGGCGTGCATCGAAATTTTTGGATATTTTATCTACAGTAACATGGACATACATGTATGATCCGGAATTTTTAGGGCGGTGGGGGGGGTTGGGTGGTGGGGAGCGCGAGCCGGATGCGCCCCCCAACACCCCCTGTATCCGCTAGTGGTAAGAATCGATACTTCCTCACTTACAAGTCAAGCTCCCAGTGGAATTCGATCCCGCAGCGGTGAGAGGCGAAGGTTTACAACGCAGCGTCGTTAGCCATTCAGTTGATTTGATTTGAATGGAGTTTTACATAATTTTAGCACTTACTTTTGTAATTCAAACAATTTGTTTGACCGCATGTATGTAAATATTACTTTTTACGAAATGCAAATCACCAAAGACGGTAGAAGTGGAGTGTGCCATAGCCCATAGAGAGGCAATGCTGAATAGGAATCCGGGCACCAGCCCTATATTTCCTAACGAATTTATTCCTATGGTTATTTAATGTTCTCGGATGATACACGGGACCGCGAAGTTTACGACCCCAACAAAGACACGAAGTAAGAAGTAAATAATTAACCGTAAATAATTTAAACAAAAGTTTAATGGATGGAATGAAGTCTGAGTTTAGCCGAATTGGAATTTAACGACACGCCACCACACAAAGTTTATATAGCCCCAACAGAAATGAACAGGCCCGCTCTCCATTTACTTCTAGATAAAACATATGCAGTTGTTGCAAATTCTATTGTAAACACTCCATCTTTCACTGGAGCCACGATTATTGATTTATGCCACCACTCAAGTAGCACATGAAACAATACAGGGATGACGATTAAGAATTTTAATGAAAATGGCAAAAATGACACAATGAACATGATTTTGGTGGAAGTTTACCCCGTTTATACATGTAACATTATTAACACGTGTTTACTGACATAAATTAACGGTGGCCGATTGGTTAGCATCTTTGCAACTCTTTCAAAAGGTTTCGGGTTCGAATCACAGTGCGGTCACATCTTAGATTTTTCATACATACTCCCGCAGTAGTTTATTTTGAAACTATGCCTTCTTTCAAGTGGAGAGTAAAGCCCTCGGTCCTATTACAAGTAGAGCCATATATGGAGCCATACCCCGTGCACGTTAAAGATATCGCTGAACTTTTTGTGTTTTCACAGCCGTAAACCTAAGCCTTATCTCTGTGTCGTGGTTTCATATGTCCCAAATTATAAAGGTCTTTAAAGTAAAACAAAGAAAAACAAGAAGAAAGACAGAAAGTGTAGCATGAAGTGTAATAAATGAATGAATGAATGATGTTTTGTGTGCAAAAACTGATGAATGATGGAAGAAATGAAGGATTAACTAAAAAAAATAAAGTAAATATATAAAGATAAAAATATTTACAAGTAAGGGATGACATGGTAGTAATATAAACTACGAGTATATATGTAAATCAACAAATGCTAAAATCTAAAACTACAATAAAATCTATAGTATTAAATAACTCGGTCATAGTATTAACGTTGTAATACCTTTGACGCATAGTATCAAAGTCTACACATTCCAACAATTTGTGTTTGACCGTTAACGGTGCAAAGCAGGGTATACATTCTGGTAATTGCTCACCTTGTAATAAATATGAAAGAATATAACGTGTATGCCCTATCCTGCACCGGGCTAGGACAACTTCCTCTCGACGAATGAACTAGAAGAACGCCATTCTCCGAGTAACGGTTTAATTGAATGGAGTTTATTGTAAACTGACAAATCCCAAGCGGCTTGCCAAGAGTTACGAATATATGTGTTAATACAACTTTTAAAATCAGTATAAGGTAATTTGGTATTAGATTTATGTAAACCTAATGATGTGTTAGCAGCACTATCAGCTCTCATTACCACGTATTCCTACATGGCTTGGAAGCCAGCAGAAAATAATAACATTATCAACTATAAGAGAATTGTACTTTTCTAAAAGTTGAAGCACAACTGGGTTATCATGTTTCATATTACCAAGTGCTTGATGATGAAAGATGAAAGGGAATCAGAAAAGATTACAAGATTCCTGAATATAATGTAAGGCAAGTTCAATTAATTGCCTTAAGTTCAGCTGAAAAGATAGAGACCTTGTCAGGCAGGCGGCTCTTTATGCTGTGTTTGTGAACAACAGCTGCTGCAGCTACTTTATCTCCATCTTTAGAACCATCTGTGTATATTTGTTGAAAGTTACTGTATTTCGATTTAATTTCATTAAATTTGCTTTGAAAGACAGTAGAGTCTGTACTGGATTTGTTACTATTACAAAGATCAAAAATAATTGTTGGTGTTTCCAAAGTCCACGGTGGAATTTATGGTACTTTGTATTTGGCAATCAAATTTAGGTCGATTTCAGTGTCTCTTAATTTTGGATCAAAAAGAGGTTCATAACTAGGATTAACAACATTATCGAAAGCTGGGTTTGAAGGGTTAGATTTTAATTTAATGGCATACTGAAGGGCTAATTTGTCCCGTCTATGAGACAGTGATGGTTCATTCGCTTCAACGTATAGACTTTCGGCTGGTGATGTACAAAAGACACCTAAGCACCTAAGGCGAGTATATAGGATCGAGCAAGTATGATTTGCGAGTCGATCCATTTACTATTGAGCCATAGTCCAGCTTGGATCTGATAAGAGATCTATAAAGTTGTAAAAGTACTTTAGGATCTGCTCCCTAAATAGCATTTGCAACAAGTTTAAGTAAATTAAGAGATTTAAGGCACTTGGCCTTCAAGTATTTAAGGTGTGGTATAAACGTCAATTTACGGTCGGAAATAAGACCAGGAAGTGTAATGAACCCCAAGCAATAGACAAGTAAATCTGTTTATAGTAACACACGCTCGACTTCAGTCTGTTACAAACAAACAAAACATTTATTGAAATCTTTGTCATATTAACGCGGCATTTTGCTTTCCGAGGTCAATCGTGCCGCCGCTAGGAGTTTACCTGTATATGCGGTTAAAAATATTTGCTCCGCTCCGCGAAACACCCGTCTATGTATACATGACCATGTATGTGTAATAGTGCCTATTAAGGCTGCCTAGTTTATTAGAGAATATAACCTGGCGGGGATATCTTTATTCACGCTGTCCCGTTTTATTGGGATGACAATAGGGTAAGAGCAAGGTTGGTGCAGCCTAGAACCTGGTTTAAATACCAAGCGGCCTTTTTTGTCACTGAGCTTTCCAAGGCGGTAACCCTATTGTCAACCTTTGTTATGTTTGTGTGTACAGTTTAATTGTATTCCGTTTATTTGTCAGCGTAATTCTCTGAGTTGTAACGCTTCCGAGTTCTTCGTCATCTGTTTCATTGTATGTGTTAATAGGCATATTCTGCCTTTAAAAAGGGTAACATGGATTGATATGGTGATATGATAGCCAAATTGGTTGATATGGTGATAGGAGAGCCGCCAAACAGAGTGATATGGTGATAGCACAGCAAAATGAATTGATATGGTTATATGTTTGCAAAATGGCTTGCTATGGTTTTATCAGCAAATGGCTAGTATCCCATTACATTCAATCAATAATTTTTATTTTTTCATTACACATGGATTGTTTGACATGCATAGATCCAGTTTTATCTTTAAACACATGTATGCGTGTTTTGGGTCCTTGATTGCTACAGGGGCGTCCGTGGCCGAGTGGTGAGAGTCTATGACTTGAAATTACTATAAGGGTGGACCGATTGGTCATATCAATAAAACAATAGGAACAACCCTCCAAGGAATTGAATTGAATTGAATTGGGGTTTTAAGGCACACCGACACATATGGCGCCTAGCAGGAATGAACATGCCAGGCTCATCCTCCATGTACATGGAGAATGGGCCTAGACCTTCTCACCTGCAGAAGGGCAGAGTTGCTGCAAATTCTATTGTAGACACTCCATTTAGGCTGGAACCACGTTTATTGTTTTTCTGCACTGCTCTTGTGATTTTAGCGAGATGGCATCTGAAACAATGCAGAGGTCATGATGAAGACTTTTAATCGACTAATCTATCCACACTTCATTCACAGTATAGAAATAACGACAAAAATATATAATCCTATTTGAATGAAACAAAAACAAAATTAACTTGCTGCTTTTGACTCACGAACAGGAACCTGTTACAGTATAATTTATCTAAGATATGTATCTATGAACATTTACGCCCGAGGTAAATATGCTGTAAAATGTCCCATTTAAAATCATGGCAAATGAGGCCCCTACGAAATTCTGCAAAATAATAAAAAGAACATATGTATTCATTTTGTTACAATCACTTGCTCCTCACCGCTGTGGGTTCGATCCCTCATGGGCCTAGGAATCTTTAGTTTAAATTTAATTGAATTTGCGTAAGTTAAAGTCCAGTGTCATTTCCACATATTTATTCAATTATTTAATATTTCAAATTATTCAATAATACAATTTATATGGAACTAGTGTGCAAAATTATATTTTTGTTGTTTGTTTGTTTTGTTTATGCTGTCACGAATATGTTTGCATATTGTATATGATGATAAACTTGTAAAATTTAAATCAATAAAAAATATCTGTCTTTATGTGAGGAAGTATCCATCTGCCTTGTATAATGTAGGTGGTTCTACCCAGGTGCCTGTCCGCGCACGAAATTTGCCCGGAGGGGCACCTGGGTTTTTTCTCCAACAATGGAAGTTGGAAAAGTCGCCATGTGACCTTAGTTGTCGGTGCGTCTATATAAACGTTATATAGTACAATAGGTTGTAAGTCTTAGAGCAAAATGGCTTGATATGGTGATTTGCGAGCAAATAGTAAAATGTACTGATCTTGAAATAAGAGACAGATGACTTGATATGGTGTTATGATAGCAATATGACTAGATATTGTGAAATAAGATAAATATAGCTTGATATGTTGTTGTGAGATACATGTGACTTAATAATGTTGTAAGAGAGCAATATTACTTGATATGGAGTTTTGAGAGCAATATATATGATGAAATGAGAACAATTACGTTTTGGGATTGTCTAATTATAATTATCACATAACGACCCTTGTTAGCCGTGTCGAACACCCATTTCATGCTTTATGTTCATTGTATTATCTTTTACACATTTGACTGAAATGTTTTGTGATAAAATGCATCTTAAACTCTTCCCAAAATGTGTATATGAAACGCAAAATTCTCGTTAAAACTGAAAAAAAATAATAACTCGTTTCATAAACCTTATATGAAATGGAAACTCGTTTAAGATCCAATAATATGTTAATATTAACAGAGAATTATCTACGTCATTGCCGACCAGTTAAGTTGTGTGACAATTTATAATAAGATATACATTTATTACATAAAAACGTTGTTGGATCTTGTAAAGCAGCTACATGCCTGTCACGAAAGAATGCTCATACTAGAACGAGCTTTATTAAACGGCTACAGCAACGGTATCCTCTTTGTCGGTCTTGGAACTTTATGTAATATTTGTATTCTGACTTTATTTCCAAACAAGTATGCTATATTTTACAGCTGTGACTCCTGACTTAGATGTTCTAGAAGCTATCAAAACGACGAAACCAGGTAATACAGACATACAAAGTGAGCAAATACGAGGGTCAATCAAAACGTTTGTGGCCTCATCAACTCTAGTACTAGTATATGCATTATTATTTCTAGCATATCAATTTTCTAATATATGCATTATTATTTCTAGCATATCAATTTTCTAGTCTTGTAATGTCATCTTTATAGAAGTTTTCGTCCTGGTCCTCTAAAAAGGCCTTTTGATTTTGAAAAGTGGCATCTTGAGGGCGCCCAGATCGGGAGTCATCATTTGTGTTTGTTCTGCCACGTTTAAATTCAGTAAAATCATCTCCTAGACAGTCTTTCATGCGTTCATGAATTTCATTGGGTCCCATAACCTTTTGAGCAGGTACTTAATCGCTGCTCATTTCTCCGTGTTCTCCATTACGCCTGTTAACATTACACATAACGTGGTCCGAGTATTGACTTTCATACCCCATCCAACCCCTTCTCCAAGAAGCGAAAACGGGGTTGGCTGAGGTATGAAATAAAACTTTCGGATTTAAAAAATAGCTTATTGTAAAATTAAAACATTTAATAAGTAATTTTAAACAGGTTATCAAAATTGTTCAGCTAAAAAAATGTCGAAATATCCGTTATAAAATCCTACTAATATAATCATTCCTGTCGTTTAATAGAATTAAGGCGGGACCACGTTATGCTGAGTGACTTAATTATGTAGCTAATTAGAAGATAAATAAACAAGCGAAGGTGAAATGTGATGTGATGTGATAGCTTTTGAGATAAGTTACTTTTCACGTATGGTATAAAATCTCACGTGGTATTAACGAAAATGTGAGAGGCCACGAAATTTGCGATTAACCCTCGTAGTTATAACAATGTTTCTTTTATATATTTTGAATATCATTTATTTTTGTCAAATGACTTTATCGGAAAATGATTTCCTCTGGCAGCAAGATAAATAATATATTTTAATCGCATGCATTCTTGTATGGCTTGTTTTCATTTGCAATGTTACGTTCATTATCTCGTGGCGAATACGGGTATTTAAAGTAGCTTATATCTTACAGCCGTGGTTCCTGACGTTGGTGTTCAAGAAGTTATAGACATTCCATTGACAGATGATGACAGTAAGTGAAATAGTGTTTTAACACTTTTAATATGTTAGTGCTTCCGTGGTTTCTCACGGCTGCGGATTCGAATCCCACTGGGAGCTCGATTTGTCAAGTGAGAACGATTCTTACTGATGGCAGGAGGTATACAGTGCTGGTTTTATTCAGGAAAAATGGGACGGTCTGTTTCTACCATCAAACAATCGACCTTCATATATCGACATGTGCTAAATGTAACATAACGTAAAACACCATTCAAAACAAAACAACAAGTACGTTCTCATTATCGGGAGTGTTTGAATACTAACAAGCAGATTTCATTTGATGCCGATTATATTACAATTTCATAGTTTTAAAATGGTTATCGAAAGTGGTTATGACTCAACACTATCCTTTTGCAACGTACTGCATGTTTTGTGGACACTATGATGACGTCTACCTAAATCCTAAGAGGAAGGTAACGTTTGATGTGTGTGTCCAATCATGTCTTGTCGTGCATTATAATTAACATAAACACAAATACAGAATCAGTTAACTCATATGTATCCATTAAAAAACAACCTGAACTTAAAGTTAACTATGGAACACTCACATTAACATCGTGCAGTATGTAATATGTATTGCAAAATAATAATAATAATTTATTTTTTCAAACATTCTCGACAAATCTCGGTAGCGAAAATATATGTTTCTATCGCCTGCGTAGATATTTAGTGATCAATTTGTCCGTCGTCAATATTCCCTCGTCCGTCCTCAGTCCATACATCTTCCGTTACACTAACCCGAGCCATTACATAAACAAGTATTTGAACTATATAATCATCTTCAGCTTACTCCGAGGATTATCATCTTAACCATAGACTAATTTTCTTCGTTAAGAAATGTCCAAGCCAAATTGGGAATGATAAAACATTCATCTTCCTATTAGATAATATTTTCGTCAGGTATGGAACTGCCGTTTATAGACAAATTGTTGGTATCCCTATGGGTACGAACTGTGCACCCCTTGTAGCAGATTAGTTTTTATATTGCGAGAAAGACATTTCATGTCGAGTCTTTCACCAGATACCCAAGCAGATGTTATTGAACCCTTTATTGACGCCTCTCGGTATCTGGATGACATATTGAACATTGACAACCCTTTCTTTTCTACTATGGTTAATAATATATATCCTAAAGAACTTAAACTTAACAAAGCTAATATTTCTGATACTAACGCTTCTTTTCTCGATTTACATCTCTCTACTGAAAATGGTGAAATAATTAGCAAAATATAAGACAAGAGAGATGATTTTAATTTCGATATAGGTAATTATCCCCATTTAGATGGGATGTTCCCCATTTAGATGGGATGTTCCCCGAGCAACTTCTTATGGGGTCTATGTGTCTCAACTTATTCGTTTTTCTAGAGCTTGTACTCGAGTTGAGGACTTTAATATTCGTAATATGTGTATACCTAAACATCTACTCCATCAAGGCTACCGTTACCATAAACTTCGTAAAACCTTAAAATGTTATTATCGTAACCCTGATCTTCTTTACAAATATGGAAGTAATTTAAGAACTCTTCTACGAGAAGGACTATCACAACCTGACTTTTATGGTGACGAGCTTTACAAACTTCGTAAGTTCCTTGGTCATGATCACTTTCATACTATCTTTGTTAAACTTGTTAAAAGGGTTATCAAAAGATGTTATGACCCTATCATTTTGCAAAGCACTGCATGCTTGGTGATGGAACCATCTGCAGTTTTCCACTATGCTTTCCTCTTTAATTGTGAGATGACCGGACAGGCTGTGGACCTATGATGTCGTCTACCTAAAGCCCAAAAGGACGGTGACGTTTGATCTTGTCTTGTCATGCTCTCAATGGTTTGTTCTCTTGTTACTCTGGCTTCTGCCAAGTCTAGTTCCTGGCGGGGATTTCTTTATTTACACTGTCACATTTTATTGGGATGACAGTACGGTAAGTGTGGGGTTTGGTGCACCCTAGGACCTGGTTTGAACCCCACTGGCCTTTTTTGCCATTAACCGTTCAAGGCGGTAGCCCTGTTGTCAACCATTTTGTGTTTGTGATGTCTTATTTGGCCTTTTATTCATCTTTAAAGTTGTTCTATGTTTCTGTGTGTGTTTGTGGTTGACTGTCGTCTTTGAATGCTACTTTTCCTGTTTGATTTTTATATCTACTTTCATACCAACTTCATGAAAAACAATTGCCCCGGCAAATGGGCATCTTTTCTGTACTGTACTGTACTCTACCTTACAGTACCGTAAACGGCAACAATTTCTTAAATACAATATCGATTTCATAAAATTAACTATTGTAGCTGGTTTTAATATTTCCAAGTTAATGATATAAATTTCACAGTTGTTTTTTATATAAAACATGTTGTTAACATTGAAAAAAAGTAGTTCAGGCAGTGTAAATAAAACTGTGTAAACTTTTATTTCACCGCTAAAATGCTGTATTCCATTACTCGTCATAATATAAACACTGTAAGCTTTCTTAAATTAATACCTGTTACCCATTTACAGCTTACCTTGTTGATTCAATTGAATTGATTTATTGGACGAAGTTACATTATTCTGTTGGAGTTTAAGTGCCAGTCACATTGGCCTTACGACTTCCTGCGATCACGAAAATAAAGAAAATCGCAAGAGATCGCAGAAAATCGTGCAGTAAGCCGTATGCAGTCGCAGGCGATCGCAGATACTCGTACAACCAAAATCGGTCGCAGCAAGGTTTTGAACATGCACAAAAACCTTGTTGCGACCTAAGTGATCGCAAGAGGTCGCAAGCAGTCGTGCTACTTGTTGCACGACCTGTTGCATGCTGTCGTGTACGATCGCAGACTTTTTGGTCTCCGCTCCCTCGCACGACCATCTGCTACCGATTGCACGACCTGTTGCACCTCTGTTGCGATTGTTCGTGCAATAGCTCGTGTACGTTCACGGGGGGGGGGGGGGGGGGGGGATGAGATCCGGACTGGTTTCCGACTTATAGGTCAAGGTTATATGTTAGCACGGGTTGCAGACTGAAAAACAAACCTTTTTATTGAAAGTGGCCTGAGGTTCGAACCTTAACCACACGGTCATGGTTAGTCGGGACCCGAACGAGGGCAAGGTGTCTGGTCTTAGAACCTAGGGTCGGACCCGGACTAAATTCGGACTAAATTCGGACTTATTTGTCATTTGTGCACTTAAACTCGTGCATTGAAATTTATAAATCTTTATGAAGTATTGGTATGTTTATATGTCGGAACCCAGTCTGATGGAGAATGGCTTTGTGGGTTCGACCCCCGCTACGATCAACCGACTCGTTATGGGAAAGAAACTTGGTGGTTTATGTTTTATACTGGTACTTCCAACGAACATTGGTTTGGAAACTATGTACCTGTAAATAACTGTATGCATTCAAAGTTAATGTTTGTAGAATTAAATTATCATTTATCTTCCTAATCACTGTATTTCTCTCCCGTATGTATTCTCATATTTATGCGGATTTTAGCTATCATATATCGTCACTTTTAAAAATATTTATCTCCAATATCTTTTCACTTCTTATTACAACGGCATTCGACGTAAAAACGTGCAATTGAGACAACTAAACAGTTGAACGCAAGAGACAATTCTGTTCCGTTCTTTGGTTGCATCCTGATATGGTTGAGTATTATAATACTAGGGCTAAGACACAAATGACAAGTTGTTTTATGTATTTGAATAGCAAAAATTATTTTCTGTAATTCCTGAGACTCCCAAATTAAAGGTTCAAACCAGGCCACACCTCCAAATAAAACGACCGATCACACAACCGATTGCAACAGGCTGGGAATACTCGCAGCTATTTCCGATCACTCGCACTACCAATCACAAGTAGTCGTGCTGCCGGCTGCAAAATTCTGCAAGTGATTGCAGGTAGTCGTACGACAATTCGAAAGCAATCGTTCGATATGTCTAAAATCGTTGGGACTACACCCACGATTGCTACAGCCATTTGTTATGCGATCAGTATTTTCAGTGCTCGGAATGTGACTGCAACGTCTGCGATTGACCCCGACCTTCTCGCGATTATCCCGGTCTGCGACTGGGGGAAATCGCAAACGATCGCAACTCAGTATGACCGAGGCTTTAACCCCTGCTAGTATTTCAAACAATAAATCTGGGAAGATCTGGGTAAATTTGATAGACTTTTGTAAAAATGGTTATCGATTTGGGTTGTAGTTTGTTGGTGAATTTCAGACGATGTGGTTAATTCGTGCCACCAAACTAGTCATTTAAGGACCTATTGTATTTGGGTGGGATGAGGATGGGGAAGGTAGGAGAGAGAATTTGTATAGGTAACTGTGAATCATTGATGGTGGTAATGATGGTAGCATGAAAAAACGGTGGTACTAAATTATCGCCAATGTTTTGTATTTGGTACAGCTAACTTGTTATTTTGTTGTTGTTTATTCTTCATAATAGTTAAACTAAAAAAAGTATTATACATTATGCTGCTATACCCTAGATACTGTTCAATATAGAAATGCTATTTAAAGGAAAATAACTTTACTCGGGCCTCAGTTTATATATCTGTGCTTATCGGTCATGTGTTTTCCATGACTATATAGCGAGTTTAACCACTGCTAGCATTTTAGAAAAGGTCAGTTTTCTAAAATTAATACCAATTTCCTATTTACAGTTAACCTTGATGATTCGATTGCAAGGAAACTATTCGACGAAGTAGCATTATTCTGTTTGGATTGTAACCACTATTTCAGACAAGGTCAGCTTCGTAATATTAATACCTATTTCCTATTTACAGTTTACGTTGATGATTCGATTGCAAGAAAAATATTCGACGAAGTAACAATATTCTGTTGGATTTTAACCACAAAATCAGGGATTTCATCGAAAGCAGCTGCTGTGAACTACACGTGGGCACCACGATGTAATAAACATGTATTCATAGCTTCAGCATTTGGAGAAGAAAGCTTTCCAAATGGAGAAAAGAAGCCTGTCGAAAATGACGGAGTTACAGTAGACCTCTCTCAAGGAGTGAGAATGGACTACACATCGTCGACTGGCGAAAATTTTTCAACAATATCTATTGGGGATGTTCTATATATCGATACGCCTGAAGGATGGCAGAATTTGACTGAAAAATCGCGGGAAATTTTACAACTGCTCTATTTAACACAAATTGACCATTTTGATTGGTTTTTGAAAGCAGATGACGACACTTACGTCATAATAGAAAACTTGAGGTTTTTATTGGGGAATTTAGACAGTAAAAAACCGGCTTATTTGGGTTATCATCTTGAGCCAACATGGAACGATTCTCCTTATATGAGCGGTGGGGCCGGTTATGTATTTAGCAATGCGGGACTACGAATACTGGTAGAAAAGGGGCTGCAGGTTAAAGGTGTGTGTATGGAGAAGGGGAGTTTCGAGGACGTCGAAGTTGGAAGATGTGCTACTAAATCTGGGGTGGCTATTTATAGCTCCGTAGATAAGTTTGACCGAGAGACATTCCATCCTGATAATATAAAGGATTTTATACCAGGTCCCCCGCAGCAGTGGTTGTTTTTTTATTCCAGAAACAAACCAAAGGGGGTAAGTATATTAGTTATGTATCATGTCTCATTTAGCATATCTCAATATTAAATACATGCTCCCATCGTTAGTAAATTAATATTGTTCATATGTAACCGTAGCACACAAAATAAATATACTTAATAACTCATCGTTTCATTTGACATTTTTCACACATGTATTGTAGCAAGCGATGTCTGCCAATAAATATATACTAAACAGTATATTAAGCTCGTTTAATATTTAGTGTATTAGTTTTACGAAGCTCGTTCGTACAAGTTATTTAAACGCGCTAGAGACTCTCTTGCAAACACTGTACCGTTTCATTAAATCAATATTGAGGGCACTACTTATAATAAACATTCGATATTTTCGAGCAGGTTCTCTTATAATGTTATTGCAGCGTTGTTCGCCACTAATCTTGGTGTGAAGTGATTTATGCCTACAGCCTGCCGGGCCGGTGCTTAGCGTTTGATTTCCCGCTTTGAAAACTTTGTATTATGCATTATAACAAAACGTCAATAGTTTGATAATCTGCCAAAATGGACTGTTTTCATTATTTCTATCCTTGCACCATGCTTCACCCTTAACCCGCTAAGCACGACAATAATAGCCTTTGCGTCCATTGTAAACCCAGATCAGGATGCCAGTAACTCGCAGGCCGATCAGGGTATACAATGGCCGGCTGCTGATCAGTTATTTTCCCCTCAAAGCACCCCTGTGTCACATAAATGAAATGGTCTTAATTCAAAGAAAGAAGAGTCTATTATCTATATTAAGCGGGTTAGTGGTTAATATAAAGGGGATCCACTCGAAGCAACAGACAGAAAGAATAGAAGAAAAAATAAAAGACTCGGTTTTATTAAGCTGTTTTATGATACCGCGAAGTTGCTTAGTGGTAAAGCGTCCGCCTCGCATGCAGGATGTCTCGGGTTCAATCCTCGTCCGGGTCATACCAAAGACTTATATGGAATGGTACTATAGTAACTCCCTTGCTTGACGATTAAAACAGAGGGGCAGTTCTAGGACTGGTCGGCCCGGTGTCAGTATAATACGGCGTATAAACCTTTCATGCACTAGTATGTATATGTCTACGGCATGGTATTCCAGTGTGGCAGCACTATAAAGTTGAGCATTGTGCTCACTGCGACAGGTAGACAACGTTGTGATATGACTGAAAGATTGTTTAAAGCGACGTTAAACCCCATACACACACATATACATACTAGTGCACGAGAGGTTTTTAATTTGGATCACTAGCGCCGACATTTTCACTCTACTTGAAGCAATTTGTTTTTTAAAAATCGGTCTCGAAAATCCTAAAGAATCAATAAGTAATAATACTACTGATTCGTAGTCGGGTCGAATTTAGGTATCAACGTGTTATGGTTAGTTCAAAATCGCCTCCAAAGGGTACTAAGACTAGATTTGTGGAACAGTAAGGAACGGAGTGTTGTTACGGGTACGTAAGCCAAGACTAACGTTGTTTGACTTTAGATATTAGACTGTTGAAGCCAGTTAAGCATGACATCAAACTTATACTAAAACTAGTTGTGGTTTATATTGTAGGGTTCGGAATGCTGTAGCCAGTTTAGCGTCAGTTTTCACCGCATGACGCTCCAGGATATGCTCATTTTCGACCATTTACTCTACCGCACCAGCGTCTATGGACGTCACGTGACCGGAAACATCCCAAAGTTCCACAAACAAGGCGTCGTGAAGAAACTCCCAAGCGGCATCCAAACTATAAAACAGACATAGTTCTCACTTTTTGGTTTATGCTTATTAATTAATAATACGTCGTGTTTGCTTGTAGTACGAACATGAATTAGTGTTTAACCTATCTTTCAATCCTTTCCGGCAAATTTCGCAACCTCCTCGCAGTGATATTGTAGCCAATAATCCCTGCCACTACACAAATCACGTGACGATAGCTGCGGCCATGTGATTACAAAATGGCGATAGGTAATGCTTCGTACAGAAAACTCTTGCCTTAACACTCTTGCCTTAATCAACAGGCAAATTGGCAATAACATCATCAACTTCGAGAAGATGTTGAAAACATTCAACCTGTTTTGGCTTGGGTGTAATCTCTTTATTAAATTTACGCAAAGCTTCTGTAATGTTCTCAACGGAATACATGTTTGTTTACAAGTAACCAAGTAACCGGTATATACAATATCAATTTGATATACGGTGTACCTATAACATGTGATAAACTATATATTCGCTAAAATAGAAAAAAAATGTATAAATAAATTATTTTTGTAACCAGATACGTTTTTTCACACTATTTTCCTATATTATGAACAAAGCAAGTTGAAATATTGGCCCTAAAAAATATTTAACC
Organism: Cyrtodaria siliqua; assembly: GCA_037043455.1. Taxonomy (NCBI): domain Eukaryota; kingdom Metazoa; phylum Mollusca; class Bivalvia; order Adapedonta; family Hiatellidae; genus Cyrtodaria; species Cyrtodaria siliqua. The sequence goes on from JAWPHD010007762.1 coordinate 123,069, forward strand.
AAAAATGTAAACTTAGCTGGATTTCAGCTGGTGGCAATGGTTACTGTAACAGATAAGGGAAGTAACCACTGCGGGGAGTTTGCAAATTTTGTATAAACTTATTTCATTAAAACTCAGATTTTGTCTCTGTTTTTTTAAGTGTGATAACTAACGTATTAATATTTTCATTGCGGATTGTGTATGCGTCACACTACAATGGTACACTGCGCTCGCGGGAATGTTCGTTTGCATGTCAATGTTATCTTGCACTGAATTGTTGAAAAGTAGGTTAAACACTAAGTAAGTTAGTGACTATTAAGTGCAATTTTAACAAACATCACTCCCTTAGTATGGGTTTCTATTTTGTTAACATTTCACTCACATAGACACGAAACGAAAAGGGAGTCTATCATGTATGTCTTGGGTGTATATAGTTGTATACAAGTTGTCTTTCTCAGGTTATACGATATACATAATACCTCAGTTTTATTTTAAGATCATCTTCGACGCTTGATTGTAACGTCTTGACCGTTTGTGCAGAAACAAATTTGAACTCGGAAGCACGTGACCGTAATTTTTTTTTTTTTATTAAAGTATTTCTGACAATCCGCAGTTAGTTCGTAGATTTAATGATGACGTTTCCCTCTTTGTTTATTTATAAATGTATTGTCTCTCTGCCGAAGATGCATCTGTATCAGCCAATCAGAAACTATACCAGAATCTCGGCAAACTTCAAACTTTTTAGAAGAACTGTTCTAGACGTTTGTCTCGAAAACAAGCAAGCGTCGGAGATGATCCAGATTATTAAGTATACTTCTCCAACCAATTTATTTTTAGAAATGAAATAGACACGACAATTAGTTCAAACGTGTGCTTTTAAATTCACTTATGCGGTCTTCAAAATGAAAAACGGTGTGTTAAGTCGAAGAAAAGTACCATTTATTGAGTATGATAATAATTTAAAAGATGTTGAAACCGTATATGAGTATGGTATAAAGTGCATGAAGTGTATATAATGAAACAACAGCAGTCAAAGGCCTTATATACAAACTTTGAAAAAATGAACACATGATTTTGATTTTTATTCCTAGAAGCGTCATCATAATTATTCAGGGTGGGGTGGAAGGAGGGGGCGGGGCCGGGGCCGGAGAGAGGTAAAGTGTGAAACGCTTATTTTGCTTCACAATACACCAACTATATAATTTACCACTAAGATGTTTACCGTATTTTTTATTAAGGTTTGGAAACACTGAAAGAATCGCTTAAAGGGACACATAGCAAATCTTGAAAGTTGAATC